>JAHBCN010003461.1:35266-74880 GCA_019359885.1 Listronotus oregonensis | reverse complement strand
TACAGTATCTGATGTCGAACGGATAGAGCTTTTAAAACTTATTGAAAATGGAACCGAATTGGATATCGGTTTTAGAAGCTGGGAACTCACAGAATATCCATCAGTTCCAACTGGAAAACAACTTACCTGGAATATAAAGACTTCGGTGCAGGTGGAAAGACCCAGATGGATAATTTTAGGTTTTCAAACAGCCCGAAAGGATAAATTCAACAAAAAATAGCAGCTTATTTGATCATTGTAATGTATCAAATGTAAAGCTTTATTTAAATTCAGAATTTTATCCGTATGATAATTTAAATTTGGAGATTTCAAGAGGACGGTTTCTGCGTTGTATTTTCATGTCAGTGTACCGGTATATTTTATCACGTGCGGTGCAAACTAGTGTGTGCTTTAAAATTTGTGGTGTTAAACAGAAAATATGTCACAAAAAAGAAAGTTTTGAACTTAAAACAAAAATGTAAATTGTTAGAATAGTTGAGTAAAGGTGAATGTGTTAGTATGCTTGCTAAAAGCTACGGAATTGCCAAATCAACCGTATGCGCAATACAAAAAAGAGTTCCGATACTAAAAAGACTATCAGAAAAAATTAGGGGTTCAGAAAAAACAAAGACATTGAAAGTGTCCAGTTATTCGAAAATTGAAAGAGTTATACAATTATTTTTTGAACTTGAGCGAAAGAAATGTACCTGTCAGTGGGCTGATACCTCAAGAAGAGGCGAAGGTTTAACAAAAAGCAATTGATGAAACTCAACATTTAGTGCTAGCAATGGTTGGCTAAACAGGTTTAAAAAACCGTATGGCATACGATTACTCCAAATAAGTAGCGAGAAACTCTCTTCCCAACCTGAATTAGTCAATCCTTTTAAAAACAACTTTAAGCAGTGTCATTGAAAGGCTTGATCTCACATCAGAACAAATTTATAATGCAGACGAGACCGGCCTTTATTAAAAGTTGTTACCCAGCAAGACTTATGTATCAGACAAAGAGAAAACTGCACCCAGAAAAAAAAATCCTAAGCAACGAATAACAATTTTGGCCTGGACAAATGCTACGGGAAGTCACAAATTAAAGCCACTAGTTATAGCAAAATCCAAAAATCCACGGGATTAGCGAAATTTTAATTTGCCCGTTAATTACAGAAGTTTCAAAACTGCATGGATGACGATACACATTTTTCGGAAGTGGTTGTGCGTCATGTTTATCCCTGAAGTAAATTCAAATGACGTAAAGATATGTATGTAACAGTATGTAACAATACAGTTTTAAATATTTTTAATTGACAGCTTTTCTGTCGAGTCGCAACTTACCTATTAAGGCGTTATTGTTGTTGGATAACGCACCACGACATCCACCTGAGGCCGAGTTGAAGAGTCCTGATGGTCTGATTACTGTATTGTATATGCCACCAAATGTGACTCCTTTAATCCAGCCAATGGACCAAAACGTTACTAGAGTTACCAAGTTATTTTATCGTAAAAGCCTACTTAGCAAGTTGTTGTCAGAAGGCTGATTTATGTGCGATGCTGCAAACATACACATTAAGGGATGCAGTTTTAAATTTTATAATCAATGTGGATGATGAAGATGATGTTCCGTTGAGTGTTTTAAGAGAACGAATACTAAATGATAAGGCACACAATGCTGACTAGATTATTATGGATCTCTTACAAAATATCAATCCAAATGTAAGTTATGTTGCAAAATTATCTGATGTTTATTTCATTCTAATTTGGAATTCTGTTTTTACAGGTAGTATGTAAAATAAACGCCATTAACGAATGGAATAAAGATGAACCAGAAAACTCAAATCAATTGGAGAATAACATAAGAATTGATTCCGATTTGAAAAAGGAGAATGTCAATAGTAATACAATTTTAAACATAACAGACAAACTTATTTCAACAAGCCAGGCTTTGCGATCTTTGAATGACATTATCCAATGGGCTGAGGAAAATGGCGATGTAGTGGAATATAGCAGCTTGCTTGTGTTGCATGATCTAAGAAAATAAAATAGTAGAAATCAGCTTAAAGAAAAAGGTAAAACAGCCTAAAATAACGTCATTTTTTACTCATGGTCCGTAAAAATATATGTTTTAAATTTGGTTTTTATATTTTTGTATGAACCCCTAGATTTAGTTTGAATTTAATTGTGCTTACTGATATTTTTTGCAGAATATATTATGTATTTCATTAAATGTGTAACCTTAATTTCAAACCTCGAAAAAGTGAACACCCTCGATATAGTAGAATTGGTTTGCCAGAATAAGTTTACTGAATCGCGACCCCACTGTATTATTTACCTTTAAAAAATAAGAGTATTTGGAAATAATTCAAATTCGAAAATATCGAATAGCGGTTTTCAAAAGTTTATGCGTTTCTTCCAGGCTAAAAATAAAAATACCATTGCATTTAAAATTTTCGAGAAAATCATGAAAATCGGGAACATAGACAAAAAGCGCCATCCACTAACTACCAATAGACTTAAACTAATAACTGTAATATTTTGGTAAAAGCTCTTATTAAAGCCCTTTAGGATAAGACCAAGTTCTTTAAAATCGGATGATCAAAAAAAAAAAAAAGTTATGACCTTTTTTCCAAACATTCTTACCTTTTCCCACCCCTTATTTGACAAGTTTGAAAAAAAAACGGTTATTACAAAAAGTTGTATTATGATCATTAATTTAAAATAAAACTATTTTTACCTAATAATAACCATTTGTTTTTTATTTAAACCGTAATAAAACTTCGCGATTTGTATTACGCCCTCTAGCGGTGGATTTAGAGAGTTAAAAATAATTTCCTGCCTTTTTTTGGCCGATTTACCTATTATTTTTTTTACCCAAGATTCTAGTTTTGATACCGTAGAGCGGTGTGACTTTGCCCATATGGGGTTACTTTACCCAAACATAGATTAAATTAAAAAATTATCGTAAAAATTTGAACTGGCAACTTTGTATTGTGGTTGACTGCATAGGATATTAGGTTATGTTTGTCTGTAAATTTGGAGCCATTGAAACCTAGGAAAAAACCATGTTTTTTTTCCAAAAGCGCCTGTTTATTTTTTGTCAAAAGTCGTGTTTTTTGTGTAACTTAAGTTCTAAGGTAAGTAAACTTATATGAGATATGTTTTTAGAAGAATTTTTCATTATATATGGTTTATTCCTTTTATAAGATGAATATATTTAAGAATCAGGGTTTTTTTACTAGCAAGTCCTAAGATACAAAAGTTTTTGTACATGGGTATTTTTTTGGGGTGACTTTGTCCAAAGATATACGATAATTGTTTGAAGGTAGAAATTTTTATTGCAGATAGCACATTATGGGATGCATATATAAAAAGAAATTGAGTGCTAGAAAATATGCAAACTATACTTAAGAGCAGTTGGCCAAAGCCATTGATGCAGTAAAGTTTAAAAACATAACATATGAACCAGCAGCGGATTTATGTAACATTCCGAAAAAAACAATATGGAATAAAGTCAACAAAAAGCAGGAAAAAAAGGCAGATGGGCAGCAAACCTTGGGAGAAGTTGAAGAGCGCCATTTTGTTAATGTTTTACCAGTAGCTTATGAATATGGCAGCCCGTTGACAAGTTTTGACCTAAGAAATGTGGTAAAAATATTTAGATCGTTCTGAAAAAAATAAGTTTCCTAACAACTTGCCAGGTAAAGATTCGGTTTTTAATTTTATATCCCGCCATAAATATAGGCTCACACAAAGAAGTTGCCAAAATATAAAATGTGTAAGAGCTCAAAAAACAGAAACCGAAATTCAAGAATATTTTGAAAACCTGACAAAAACTTTGAAAGGAGTTTCATCATAAAATATTTTAAATTATGATGAAACTAATTTATTAGGCGACCCAGGGGCTATTAAATGTATTTTTCGAAGAGGGATAAAATATCAGGAACGCATAATGAATAGCACTAAAGCATCTATTTCTATTGTTTGCTATTACCGGAAATGCAGATGTATTTCTACCCTATGTGGTGTATAAAGCTGAGAGGTTATACGAATTGGTGGGCCTCCAAACACCAGATACAACCGTTCGAAGTCGGGGTGGTTTGATAAAGATAATTTTGAAGATTGGTTTTACTCAATGGTTGTTCCATGGGTTCAAAAAATTCCTGGAAAAAAAAAGTTATTATCGGAGACAATCTATCTTCCCACCTAATGTAAATATAGTCCAGACTTGCCAAAGAAATCAAATCGACTTTGTATTTCTTCCTGCCAATGCCACCCATTTAACACAGTCTCTAGATGTAGGATACTATGGGCCTCTCAAAAGAACATGGAAAAAAATTCTGGAAAAATACAAGTTAAGCAATCCCCGGGAATCAGCAGTAAATAAAACAAACTTTCCGCAGCTGTTGAAAGTACTAGTGGAGAAGTTTCGAGCAAGGGGAATAATTCCTTGGGACCCAGTATTAAAAAAGACTTCCCCGACAAAGAATAGAAGATAATATTGGAGAATCAATAAGCGGTATATTAATTGATTATTTGAAAGAATTAAGGTCTTCTTTGGAAATAAAACCAAACAGGCAGAGAAAAAAATGTTAAACGTGGTACCAGGCAAGTCTGTTAGCTATGAAGAAATGAAAGATGAGTTAGACATGACAGAGACCATGGAAAAAGATGATAAAGAGAAATATGATGTTGTGGACGGCAATGGATTGCTGATAAACATTCCAAAAATCGACGACTTTGTCCTTGTGAAGTTTGCAACAAATAAAAGCTATAAAACATTACATGGGACGGGAAGGAACGTTTGTATTTCCTCAAGCAGAGGATATTCCTCTTCAACAGGAAGACCATAGAGTGGCAATTTTAAACAGACCGACCATTTCATTTAAAGGACTTTATCATTTTAATGAAGATTTAGGAAAATATTCTGTGTTGAAGTTTTTGTTATACATGTACTAGAATTCATTTTAGTTCCTAACATATGTGATCTAAATAAAAATATTTTAGGTTCATTTTGTTTTGTTTATTTGAAATTATATTACACACTATAAAACGCTTTTTTTGTGTGTAAAGACACCCATTATGGGGAGACATTGCTTAAATGTGGTTTTATAACCTCGGGCAAAGTCGCACCGATAACGGGGAGGCCAAATTTTAAAAAATAATAAAAATATATAAAATTAAAATTTGGTAAAAATAACATGACCAATCAAAAGAATATACTCAAAAATATAACATACATTAATTTTGCCAACAGCGAGTAAATGATTGGTGAGATATTCAAAAAAATATACTAAAATCGTGGCAAAGTAGCACCGCTCTACGGTACTTTTTGAGATATGGCAGAGAGCCATCCTTAGCTGATCACCCTGTATGACAGTACAGTACACCGCTGGTCAAAAGTTTTCTGTTCCAAAATACGGGTTGTTAAAGTTTAAAAAAAAATCTATCGTTTGTTGCTACTTCGAAAACGCCTCAACCAATTTTCCAGTACCTACAATAAGGGGTCATTTATTTATTTGTGCAATTAGATTCGGCAAAACTTCCGGAGTCGGACTTAAAGCGACTGTCACTTGTTTTATGTATAACGCGGGGTAACCGATTGTTGGTGTAAGGGGTAAAAATTAAAAAACTAAATCACAGTACTTGTAGGTAGAAAATTTTTATTAAAATCATATCACTAAATATGCAATTTTAGGTTCAAGCGAATACATTTTTTATTAAACTCAAAAAATGTGGGAAAATCAGAATCGGCATTCTCTGGCCAGATTTTAGACGAAGTCGTCTACAAGCCAACAACAGAAAACTGAAGTTAGGGTTATGCCGGATCCTAAAGAAATAGACAAGCATAAGCGCGTGTTTTAACCAAAATGGTGCAAAAAATATCCTTGGATAGGATATGAAAATTATTTTGCGAAGTGTTTTCTACGGCAGATAAAAGGGTGCAATCACCCCTCATGTCAGATTCTAAGTTCGATGTGAATTCTGCTGCCACATTCGTTCACCAAGGGTTTGATAATTGGCAAAATGCCTTAGAGAGATTAAAAAACCATAAAAGTAGCAAACTACATCAAAATTCAATTTGGGTTAGCGCATCTGTTCGACAAGGCGTAAACGATTCTGAATGTTTGTCTCAATCAAAGCTGAAGGACATGAAAGATGCAAAAGTGTCACTTTTAGCAATTTTTTCATCAATGAGATATCTTGAAATCAAAATATCCCACTAAGAGGACACACTGATGAAGGGAGCAACTTTATGAAATTCTTGGAAGAGCTGGGGATAATTCTTCATTAAAATCTTGGCTTAACCGATCTGGCTATAAGTGGCTTTCACATAATATTGCTAATGAAATGCTCAGTCTTATGGTGAACAAACTACAGAGAACCCCTTATTAAAAAAATTAATGATTTAGAATATTTTTCTACAATGCTGGACAAAACATCTAATTGTTCAGTTAAAGAGCAAATGACAGTATGTTTTCGCATAGTAAATGAAAAATTCGAAAGCGAAGAATATTTTATGGGCTTCTACGAAACCTCTAAAACAGACGCCAACACATTATATTTACTAACTAAGGATATATTAACACGTCTCTCATTTAATATTAAACAGTGTAGGGGTCAGTGTCATGATGGGGCTTCAAATGTTAGTGGGCATATTAGCGGCTTGCAAACTAACGCTTGACAAGAGGAACCGAAGGCATTATTTATACATTGCACCGCGCACAGGTTAAGTTTGGTTGTGCAAGATTCCCTAAGATCCTTTTATTCCTTGTATTAGAGATTTTCTGAACTGTATGAAAGAATTAGTTACTTTCATTTGAAAATCTCCCAAAAGATTAAACTGGTTTCAGAATATTCAGGCTGTAGAATTAGAAACAAACGAAAATCCAGAAATAAATCAAATAAATATAAGACCATTTTGCCTAACTCGATGAAAGTCGTTTAACGTATGATATACCAGGTGCATCTTTCGGCGAGCCGCCAATCCTCCGCCAAACTTGCATTTCAGAGTCGAACCTCAGGGGGTCTCCCGCCGGCGAAAAAAGATAGCGAAGCGCCGGACATAAACAAAGTGAAGTAGCTGCATTTAATCTGGAATATAATATAAACAAATCGGCTTTTCTAGACGAATGGTGCAACAGTTCGATTAGTTAAAAAAGAATCGTTGTCAAGCTAAGTTCTTAAACATTTTTTTAAAAATAAATCTTTAATATTTAAAAACTGAATTCGTAACATTTTATTCTCGTAATCGAACTTCGTTTACAAATAATGGCAGTTCCTTATACAAGAGAGGATAAAGAAGTATTGGTCCAGGACCCCTATTCTCCAGCTTAAGAGAAGTGAACACTCCTTCGAGAGAAAGGATATGTCGCATCACCGACCGTTTCTCTTGGTAGCCAAATTCCGTATTCTCGAAGTCGGCCTATACGATCGCATTACTGCCACACATTGCCAAGTTTATTTGGTGTATTTAAGCTACTTTAACGGTCAAATTTACTGCAACATAACCTCATTTCGTTTTATTATCAATATCATTATTTTTTCTCTGGTAACAATTATGGAAAATAAAAAAAACGAGCTGTTCCAATCAATAAACAACAAAACAAATGGCAAAACACGCAGAATTAAGAAGTGGACGTTTTACGCAAACTTTTACTTTTCAAAAGGCCAAAGAACTTTGGCTCGAATTAACCAACATTTTAAATGCAATTCCTGGTGGATCAGAGAAAGACTGGCGGCAGTGGCGTAAGGTAAGTTATAATTATTAAATAGGTTTTTCTCATTTTGTCAGTTTTATACAACTATATTACTCTCTATACTTGGTTACTTCAGATACATTTGTATTGTTTTAAATTAGATTAGGCTCTGTTTAGTTAGGTGCCATTGGTATCACACTGATAATAATGAGTTGGATATACATGACTATTAGGTTAGTTCTGTGCATTTTTTTAGGCTTGGCGAGATTATAAGAAAAATGTTAAGTCCAAAGCAGCTCACTCTAGATTTTGCAACAATCAAACAGGTGGGGGTCCTCCCAACACTGATATATTTGACCCTGAAACAGATGTAGAATTTACCTTTACCAGCAATGAAGAAGTATGTTCATCAAGTGAAACGAAGGACGTAAGTGATTTTCAGATTAGTGAGTTTGCAACAGTTTCTCATCTAACACTTTTTCAGTTAACCAGCCTAACAAGCATAAGTATTGCTGAGGACCATAGTTACAATATTATACATCCACCACCTCCATCTCCAAGAATGAAAAGGACGCCCCAAAAAATGACTAAAACCCGCAGGTTAGAAAACTCCTTAAAATTATCACATGGCTTATTAAAAAGTGTGAATAGAAAGGATGAAATTTTGGAGAGTTGCTATAAAAAAAGATAGAATTTCTAGACCACAAAAAAGAACATGACTTAAATATGTTGCAGATAAATAAAGAAAATTTAGAGATAACGAAAAATATTTTAGAAATGCTAAAGCTTCTTTATACGCAAACCACAGAAAAAGTAGGTTTACAGTTTTAATTTGTTTACCTTATTATATTTCAAAATACTACTTAGGTATATAATATGTTTATTTTAGAAAATATTATGGTTTTATTCTTTAACTATTAAAGAAATAATATATAATAGGATATTTCATGTTGTGAAAACAAAATTTGTTATGGTCTTCCTACTGTAAGTTCAGATTTTTAGTGTATTTTTTGTTTTCTTCAAGGTTGGTTTATTTATCTTTTCTTTGACCAAGCATAATATGCTCCTGTTGAAAGAATATGTCCATGATAGATAGGTTCATAAATTTACCACATAATGGATATATCTTGGTGAAGGTAGTTAAATAAAATTTCACTTAAGTAAACTCTTTTAGTTTTATTTTTAATTTAACAAGTACATAATACAATAAAACATAAAGTATAAAGTAGTCATTTTTAAACATAAACAATAACATTACAAAAATAATAAATTGTTTTTCTAAAAAAATATACCAACTAGGTAGTTTCTCCTTATTTTGTCATACTCTATCAATGACCATCCACCATTTCTGATTACTTCAATAAACTCATATTGCTATGTGAACAGTCGCTTGTTTGTAGTGACTTATTGGAAAAATGCCAAGTTGGTAATTTTTTAAATGTCAATATTTAGAAAACTGTCGAAAAATATTGCTACACAGTGCATCATAAAAAAGTATCTAATTTTTGGGTTAAATTAAAAAATGTGATAATATACAGGGTTTCTTATTTAAACGAATACCTCTTTTTGTTTCCCTACTGGATACACCCTGTCTAATACAAAATATTTTTAACACACTTATTTTTGACCTAAATTCCAAACACTAACAACAATTTTTAAAAGTATTACAGTTTTCACCTTATTTAATTACTCTGCAGAAAATCATTTTTGCTGTACTAATTAGTAAAATGACTTCTAATTATTTCCTGCTGTAACCGGCGCCCTGCTTGTAAATCTGGATTTATTCTGGCCACCACATTGTTTTCATCATTTTCATGTAGTTCATACATACCAAAATCAAAATCGTTGTTATCCTCCTCAGGTTCAGGTATGTTGTTTTCAATACATATGTTGTGTAATACAGCACAAGCCACAACGACTTTGGCTGCTCTTTCAGGAGTGTAATGAAGTACCCTATGCCTTAGGAGACATCTAAATCTGTTTTTTATAACTCCATTACATCTTTCAATTAAACATCGCACACTTTTTAGCCTGTTATTCATCCTCTCTTCAGGGCCAGGCATGGGATTTGTAATGACTGTTAGGAGCCATGGTCGCAATGGGTATCCTGAAATTAAAAACAATTATTAGTTGACATAATGCTACAAGTTTTAAATTTTTAAAATTTATTGTTAAAAAGGTTCTCATCACTCAGGATAAAATTTAATAGTAAATATAAAAAAAATAGCAATAATAGACCTACAAGTTCTTCTGGATGTCGATACACAACTGTGAAAATATGGTAAATTGTGCAAAAAAAATTTTGTTATTAAATTGCAACTTGCACTTGCATCTGTAGCCTACTGTGTGGGATATACTTAAAGTATAACATCTAAAAAAAAATGGACATCTAGAATAAAAGACGTTTTATAGGAAAAATATCAGTAATGTTTAATGGTTTCTCAACAACTTTTTTATACTTACCAGAGTCACCTAGAAGAAAAAAGGATTGATGATATGTCCTGTAGATATTTTCATAACTGCTGAAAGATTGGAATGTGTCCAAATAAAGGAATCATGAGAACTACCAGGGTATCGAGAATTTACATTCATTATCTTTAAATTTTCATCACATACCTGTAACAAAGATTTAATAAAATTGTTAGGCAATTAGGTATTATGATTTTTTTAAAGGAAATAAAAATCTGTTGATGCATTTAAGTATTTGTATAAAAACATTTTCTTATTAGTGCTTTTTGAAGTGTACTTAGGCATACAAAATTCAGTTTGATACTCTAGTACCTTATCTAGTGCATATTGCTAAAGAAATATAGTGAGGAACTCTTAAATTTACATACCAGTTGTACATTCAATGAGTGATACTGTTTCCTGTTCACATAGATATGTTCATCATCACTAGGTGCTATGATGGCCACATGAGTACAATCAATGCACCCTACCACCCCAGGGAACTGATGTTTTCGATAGAATCTAGAACATTTAAAAGCTACATATTTGTTTTTTATAATGTATTTAATTTATGCTAAATATGCTAAGAAAACATTATCTTTTCTGATAGGTACAATATGTGAAAATTGTAACTAGTCTATTAAACATTTTTTAATCCTTGAAAAAAAATGTTGCACGTATAAGCTTGGGCAACATTGTACCCGCTTGCCAAAAAACTGTGTCATTTAAAAATCCTTTTTTAGAAATTATTACTTTGTTTTTATCAATTTTGCATTTTATAACACATTTTCTTGTTGAGGCAAATGTTATATTTAAATTTTCTGGAAACTTAATAAACCTGCGTGTTACTTCCACATTATTTAAAGCATCAGTGACCTCATTTAAAATACGACTGACACTGGGTTGGCTAACAGCACAGAAAATAATATTTCCAGTACCTTCTTGATAGGTACCATGTCCATAAAAATGTAGGGCTGTTAGAACCTGAAAACACATTATATTTTATTCATTTAAACAAAGGAACCGACATTGATTTTAGATATTTTATGGTTTATGCCCAATTAAATGTTAAAATATAAAAAAAACTTAGCTTATTTACCTTTGTTTCAATGGTGAGAGCAGACTTTCTCGTCGGCAGTTCTAGAAAAGGGGTTAAAATTGCGATTAATTGCCGAGCTACTGGTTTAGTCAGCCGAAAAGCTTTAATAAAAGCAGGGTCAGACAATTAAAAGGCATCTTCCTTATGGAAAAATTGTCTTCTAGGTTGTTCAATATCCTCTTCAGCTTCAATTAAATTCTGAAATATCTCGTTAATTACTAATGCTTCATTTAATTCCATATTTTGCACAAAACAGACAATATTTGTCTGACAATATTTTGTTATTTTAAAATAAAGCCATATATAAAATAAACATAAGTTTTGAGGTTAGTTTATAAACTGTAAAACTGTGTCTTGCGCATGCTTCTCTAGATATGAAGGAGATTCTACTGCTTTTAACCAAGAGAAGCACGTTCTCCTAACTCTTAGGAGAAGTGATCATTCTCTTGAGTTTTAAGAATAACCTAATTACCAATTTTAAGAGAACCACACCCACCGTTCTCACGAAATGATCATTCTCTTGACTGGAGAATAGGGGTCCTGATTTAAAAAAAAACATAACATAATAGAAGAACAGACGTAACCACAATAATAAAAAAAGAACGAAGCATGGGTGAAAGTTATGAATGAGTTCAATGCAAGTCGAACGGCAGAGAAGGTAAATATTCTTTCAGAAATAATTTAGTAACTTACAACAAACAATAACTTCTAATAATTTATCAATTGTATCTTCTCTTGTCTTTTGACAAATTTTCACAAATTTTAGAGTACCGTTCTGCAATTAAAACGTTGTTGGGACAAAATTAAAAGAAAGAGAAAAGAGAGCTTGGCGGAAGAACGTCGTTCTCGTATGGTAACTGGGGGTGGTGTATCTACGGAAGATGCCGATGTAATTCCTGACGTTGATGAAGTGGTTCCACATTTAACGGAATCAGTACGAAACCCTTTTGATACTGAAGGAATTTATGAAACAGTAGGAACGGGAAAGAAATATTTAGGTAAGAAACTTTAGTAATTGTTCAAGATTTTACCTCGTTTATAGTTAAAATTTAACTCAATTTGCGATAGGTCCATTTCGCCGAAATGCGAGATGTTTCATTTTTCCTTGGTGTGAGCTTTAATGTTATTAAAAACGTCTTTTGTTAGCGTTAGAATAGAGTAATTTAAAAAGTTAAGACCATAGAAATTCCAGTCAGACGTTTCAGCAAGGTCAAGAATGGCCAAAACTTAGTTAAACAGGATTTATTTCACATTTCCTAACTTTTTAATATTGATGGTTTTTTAATCTCGCTAAAAAGTATCTCATCTGTAACCATTCCATGCATTCCAAACTTTGTTTACATTAACACAATTAAATTATAAGAGGTGGGTCGGGGATTCATCCTTCGTCTGCCGCTGCGAACAACCACTTAAAATATTTTGGCCAGTAGTGTTTTAGGACGAAATATATAATAATTTAAAATATAAGGTCTATTATTTAGGTCCACATTTATGTATTGCTATGTGGGGCCAGAAAAATTATATACATTTCAGTAGCCCTGTTGCAATAAATACCATGCACTGTTAAAACTTAAACATTTAATTCTCATGACATATATCTAATCAATATAATTTTATAGGAGATTTATTTATGTTTCAATAAAAATAATGAATAAGAATGAATATTTGAGCCGTCTATCTGCAAACCCCGCCAAGTGCGAAAATAAGAAAAATTGGGTTAGCGCTGTTATTTGATAAAGAATATTAATATCTGTACTGGGTTAAAATATTATTGCCCAAAACCCGCTCTTTTAATTATTATCTCGCATCTAAAAATCAGTTTACTTTCAACCTATCGCCAAGTGCAGACTTGTTTATTTGCAAAAGCCGCCAACTGAATATGACCAATAGGAAAGCCATATTTGTGTGTGACCTGTGTTTGACAACTGTTCCGTCAGTACATCACTTTAGTTGTTGTCGTTGAAAAGTAAACAAGAAGTGTATTAAGTTAGCATCGTTAAATAATTTAGTAATGAGTGAAATTAAGATAACAAAAACTCCTCCAGAGCATAGTCGAAAAAGAATAGTGCAATTTGACAAACATAAGCGTACAATTTCTAAGCAAAACAGGTAAGTTTGTTGTGGTTTTTACAAGGTGAAAAATACTGATTTTTGTGTTTAATGTTGTAGATATTCTGCAAAGTCTTTACCTAAATATCCCACATGCAATCATAAAGGACGAAGTATTAAATGCAAAACTTTATCTATGATAGATATTAAACGGTTCCATGAATTGTTTTACCAAAACAAAGATAAAATAGCACAAGACACGTTAATTTACAAGTGCTGTTTTGCATTGAAGCCAAAAAGGTCACGTTTGGAAATGAACGCAAGGGGTAAAAAAGGTGTTACTATAGTGTATCATGTTTTAAAAAACAACGAACTGGTTCGGGTCTGTAGAAACGCCTTTCTTGGAATATTAAACTTAAAAAAAGATAGAGTTCAAAGGATTGTTAAACAATGCAAAAAAGTTCCAAAGGAAAATAGAGGTGGCGATAGAGTTGGCTTAAAGAATGAAGAAAAGAAACGCGCAATATCCCAATTCATTGAAAGTTTAAGATGTACAGAATCTCATTATTGCAGAAGTCGCATCAATGCCAGAATTTACCTAAGTTGTACTCTTAATATTAGAAAATTGTATAAACTTTACAATACATCTGCAGAAGATCACCTTAAAGTTAAGGAATCCTATTTTAGAAAATACGTAAACAGGAACTACAACATTGGATTTGGAACTCCAAAGACTGACGTTTGCTCTGTTTGTTTAAACTTTAAGGAAGAAATAAAAAAAGAGAAGAATGTAACCTTAAAAACCAACTTACTAACAAAACAAAGGGTTCATAAACTAAAAGCCAATGCTTTTTTCGCAATGCTTAAGGAAGAAAAAGAGAATGTTCTGAATTATTCATTTGATTGCCAAAAAAATTTGGCCTTACCACGACTTCCGGACTCCTCGGCATATTTTTCGCAGCAGTATAATCTATACAATTTTACAATTGTGAAAGGTTCTTCGAAATCACCGTTATGTCCCTACAATGTGACATCATACCTGTGGACAGATGTGGATCTTCCAAAAAACTCAAGTATAATTGCCTCAGCGTTGTTTGATTTTTTAAGCAAAGAAGACTTTCCTGCATCTAAAGATAAAATTCGTTTGTTCGCCGATGGTTGCGGAGGGCAGAATAAAAATTCTATTGTTTTAACAATGCTTTCACTCTGGCTTGTAAAGCATGCCCCTGCCCATGTAAAAACGATTGAATTTGTCTTCCCTATTGTAGGCCACTCTTTCATGCCTCCTGACCGGGTTTTTGGATTGATAGAACGTGTGATAAAAAAAATACATCTATCTGTGAGCTACAAGAATACTACAGCATTATAGAACAACATTCAACATTAAAAGTCTTGGGAAAAGATTGGCATGCCTGTGATTGGAAAGCGGCTATTCAGGATATTATCAAACCGCCAGGAACCTGGCACTTCCAATTTAATCCATCAAAAAGATTTTTGATAACAAGAGACAACAATCAGAAACTAGCTAGAATACAAGGAGAATTAAACTATCGGACCGATATGGGAATGGCTAGAAGTGTTTGCAAAAAAGGCAAAAAAATATTGTCCATTACGCCGAATAAACTAGTACCTGGTCGTACTGTTAATAACGACAAAAAAAAATCCGTTGAAAATTTATTAACCAAGCATTTTGGATCTGACTGGAAATCTTTGCAAAGTCTAAAATTTTATAAGGATGCAATGGAGAAGCAAAACAATGATCAGTTACCAACCTCTTCTACAATCACGGAAGAATTTAGTTGCAATCAAAACCCTGAAGATGACTCAACATTTATTTAATTATTATTAGTTAGTAATTAATTTACACTGTTTGTTTTTGTTGCTGTTTTTTTTTAATTTTCCTGTATTCAACAAAATATAATTAGTTTATAAAGTTGTTCCATTTAAGAAACTTGTTTGTTTTTGCTTGAGAATTATCAAGTTACTTTAGTTGTTTAACCAATGCTTATTTTATTTACTTTTGTGAATAAAGTTTATAAAAGATAAACCAAAAATGAAGTATTATTTTAAAAAGATCTTTTATGCTACCTATAACACTTTTAAATATTTTGAATGATATTATTAAGATCTTTTTAAAGTTAAAACTCTTCTATCAAATTTTTATTTAAAAAACTTAATTTTGGCTACAAAACCCGTCATTTTTCAAGATCATTTTCAAACCCAGCCAACTGCATTTTATTTTTCTCATTTACAGTGCTATAGCGCCCTCTCCTTATACAAGATGAATTATAATTGTTTGGATACAGTTTTCTACATCAACTAACAGTAATGTTTAATTTATTTTATCGCCTGTATTAGGCAAAACAGTTTTTCGTGTTTTTCTGGAAACTACATAGTTTGTACTTGGCGGGGTTTGCATTTAGACGGCTCATTTCACATCATATGAATGGGTTTGTTAAAGATATATATTTATATTTGCTAACAAGTCCTAATTATTATATTTACTTATTTAAAAAGAATATAAAATATTAATGCAAAATAATAGGAATTATACAATACATGACGCGACATATCCTGTATTTGAGAAAAAGGGCATCTTATTCAATAATAATTAATTTTTCCAGATATATCACAATATCCCCACACGATAAACGAGTTTTCATCGCCTGTACCTCTACGTGAAGAAAGTACATATACAACAGCAAAGAATTACATCTGAAATTGTCGAGGAACCACCGCGAAAGAAAAGAGTGAAAGGCAGATAAAACGGAAAAGGCTGATCTAGATGACCTACTGAGAGAACGTCTAGAAAATGTTAAAATTGAAAGGCAACAGTTAATAGAAATTTTTGAATTAAGAAGAGAGAAGCCAAAGAAAAGCTAGAAGAAGCAAAGGTACGCAGAAAAATCGCCGAAATGGAACTATTAATAAAAGAAACAGAACTAAACAAATTTAATTAAAATTTGATTCATACTAAAAAAGTTGTAAATTTAATATTTAATTAATTAATTAGTTAATTTAGGGATGTCAGTTATTTTGTACTTTGTTTCCTAGTTTTATGTATACTATTTTTCATAGCATTTTCATATGACTTCACTTTAGTTGTTTCTATTCTTACTTGTAAGGCAATAAATAGAACGGTTCATTAATAAAAGTAACTTTATTTAAAAAAAAAAAAACTAAAACGAAACTACGCTAAAAGTATTTTATGTATATGTTAAAATTAAACAATAGGTATATTATTCGAGGGCAAAGTGTCCAGCAATCAATGCTCGGCGTACACCATAACCTTGGGCATTTCCTCTTAACGCTGGTAGTATTTCAGGGACTCGCGGTTCCTCTTCAACGTCGAACGGTAGCTCTTCGATATTATCACGAAAATCAATTCCCTTATTAAAGAGTACCGCACAGGCCACTATTATTATGCACACTGTTTCTAATTTGTTTCCCATGCCCTTTACTAAGCAGGGAAATCGTCTTTTCCATACACCGAAAAGTCTCTCTACTACATTTCGTGTTCTAATTTATGTAGCATTATACCTAATTTCAGAATCATTTTGTGGATGCAGAATGGGCGTCATGAGGTATGGTAAACATGGATAACCACTGTCGCCCAAAAGATACCCGTGTAAATGGCCTGCCTGAAATCTAGCTTTTAACGCACTATTATTGAATATCATGCTGTCATATTCTCTACCGGGCCATCTTGCAACTATATCCATAATTTTTAAATTAGGTCCTGCAACTACTTGCACATTAATACTAAATGTACGTTTCCTCTTTCTGTAAAGCTCAGCGAATGGGCCACCAAGATTCTTTATGTGCGTACAATCAATACAGCCACCACTTCTGAAAAATGGGCAATTTGATAAAACTCTTCATATATCTGCTGTTCCGCTGCCGCTGTTTCAGTCATCTTAATATTATTGCGACCTTTAAATGCGATAATTCTCAAAACCTTTCTATTCTCGATACAGTTGGTTGAGACAAACCCCGTAGATCTCCACATATGACCTAAGTTAATAAGAAAATAATCAGATTCAAATCTTCTAAAACTATGTAAAAAACTCACCTGAAAACTTCCCGTTGCATAAAACCTTAATGCGCATAACAGCGATATTAAAACTGGAATTGGTAAGCCACTCTGATTAATTTTTTTAAGTTTCGGTTCTACTATTCTAACTAAATGCTCCATAACAACATTCTTGCTAAATCTAAATCGACGTTTAAATTGCACATTATTTAAAAATTCTACCGGATTTGCCATATCCCTGATATATCTTTTCTGGATTCTATTGCCTTGTATCAGATTAATTTCTTCAATTTCGTTAATCTCACCATTTAAACGCATAACTTCATATATGTTCTCCATTACTAAACTTTAGCCGGGGACGCGCCCGGAGTATCGTTTTATACCAACCGACTGCCAGCACCGAATCGCCGATAAAAGTTGCATGTGCGCAAATGCCATTCGGCGAAAGATCGTCTATGAAAAGCTAAAAAAGAAATTATAAAAATCGCCCGCCGGCGAAGATCTCTCTGAAATGCCTGTAGTACGCACGCGTCATTCGGCGGGCGCCCGTCTATGAATTGAAATGATGAAATTTTCCTGTATATTTCTCGGGCGAAACGCTGGCGCTCGACTGTGAATACCAGTGTAAGAGTAAGTTAACTAATTACTTTAGAAAAAATTATCATACTGCTTTATTATTTTTCCAAAAAGTTACTGATTCAGAAAAAATCAAAAAGCGGGACAAAAGCTGATGACTTTCTTAAAGCCTTGTGTGAATTTGACACTATATTTCTGTTTAATATGTTAATAATGATATCGCACACCCAGATGAATACTGTCGCAACTCAAAATTTTGCAATATTCATTTTATTCAAGAAATCTACTTTGTGTATTCTATATGTCAGCAAAATTCTGTAGTTGAATATCAACTACTTCCCGCGAGATGGCGTTACTTTCGGATGACGCAACTAAAAAACTCTTGTCAAGACCCGCAGGAGACAGTCTCTTTTTGGGTTGCTACAAGGAAGATTGTCAAATTCCGACGGATAACGTTACAACTAAAAAAAAAACAGTTCGAAGTGAGTTTTTTGTGTTTATTTTTCGACAAAAACCGTAATATTTTGGGATGATATCGTTTTTGCATAAATAATTTGGTAAGCCTTTGTTTTCATTCCGCAAAATAGAGTAGTATTTTGAGTTGACACTTGTTTTAAGACCAATTATTCCGTTAATTAGGGTAATTATTTCGAGAATTTTTCGGAAATAGGTAACTTTTTTCATGTTGTTACAGTTTTTTTCGGAATTTTTTTAAATTTTTGTTTAGAAAATAGGGAAAAATAGTGCAACCTTCTTCTTTGTTACCCTATTGTACGCAAAAAGAAAATAATACCTAGATAATATTTTGTGTTACCACTATTTGTTCTTCTACCTCGTTTAGATAGGGTTATATTTTTATCATGCCTTCTTGCGTTGAAAGCCTAAAAATATTCAAAAATTATAAGTATACTACCTGTTGATGTCTTTCAAGCAGCTTCAACCTATTTTTTGTTATGTAGGATATGGAGAAAGCAAAATATTCTGCAAGAACCCGAAGAATAATGTCGATGTCAATGGCAAGATCGCAAGAGGTCTCGCAAGAAAAAGATGTACTCGAGGATGAAAATGAAGAGGAATTGCAAGGCAAAGAGGCAGAGTTAAGAGAATTTGTGGAATACAGTGACGACAGCTTCAAAGATCCGGATTTTCCCCCAGTACCTTCTTTAACTTCATCTAGTAAGTGCTCGTCTTGTTCAACATGTTCTGGTAGTAGCTCTTCTCGCTCGTCCTCTACGTCTTCCACCTCATCACATTCTGATGTTTGTCAAAGCCCTGGCAGAGTAAATGCAAAAGTTGCGAGAGTACCAGATAATGAAGTAGAGAACTCGGATAAAAATATTGATGAAAAAAAGAGTCAAGCAGATGATAAGATCAACGTAGTTGCAGAAGAGTTTCCAAGAAAAAATGTTATAATGAATCAAGAACCAGTTGATGCAGAAGAGACTTTGGATAAAAATCAAGAAGCAGAGAATGCACAGCCTGCATCTAGAGAGAACACTCCTGTTAAAAAAGGCAAAAAAAAAGGCTTAGGAATGAAAGCGAGTGGCATCTCAATAAATTAAAAAAGCTAAGAAACGAAGGACAGCAATATACTTCCTACAAGTCTAAAAAAGTAACTCCTGCAAAAAGTCTCAGGAATCCGTGTGCTGAAAATTGTTATTTGAAATGTTCTGCAAAGTTTACCATAGAACAAAGGCATGAATTATTTAGAAACTATTACAGTTTAAAAGATATCAACAAAAAACGCAATTTCATAAGACAAAATATGGAAAATATCGAACCAAAATACAGGTACACACGTAGAGATAGCCAAAGAGGACTAGATGTTGCATTCTATTTTCAGTTGAATAATGAAACGAAAATTAGAGTGTGCAAAACTTTTTTCAAAAATACATTGGATATTAACGACAGAAATATTCAAACTGTTAAAAAAAACTAATTTTGGGGCGGTCATAGATGATCAAAGAGGAAAACACAAAAATCATAGAAGAATTTGATGATAATATTAAGCAAGGTGTAAGAGACCACATAAATTCCATTCCAAAAGTGGAGAGCCATTATTTACGAGCACAAACTAGTAAAGAGTTTATAGATGGAGAAAAAACCCTTGTCGGTTTGCACAAAGACTATGAAAACCAATGTATTTTAGATCAAAAGCCGTCTGCCAATTATCACATGTATAGTGATATATTTAATCAAGAGTTCGACATATCCTTTTTTAAACCAAAAAAAGATCAGTGCAGTCTGTTTTCAATATGAAACAGCAGGTCAGGATGAAAAACAGAGAGTTGCATTTGTATATGAAGAACACATTTATGAAAAAAAATTATCAAAGTTGGAGAAGGCAACTGACAAAGAAAATATCAATGAAAACTTGATAGTAAGTTGTTTCGATATGCAAGCTATTATGCCAGTTCCCAAGAAGGACGTATCAATATTCTATAACAAATCAAGGCCTAGTACTATGAATTTCACTGTGACCAAATTAAAAAGTGATGAGACCTTTTGTTATGTGTGGCATGAAGGTGAAGGCGGAAAAGGTGCCACAGAAATTGGATCCTGTTTATATAAATACCTAGAAGAACAGTCCTTGAAACGTGACGAACGAACGAAAATTTGGAATTCATTCTTTATAGTGACAGCTGTGGAGCACAACAAAAAAACAGGTTAAAAATGAATTTAGTTTTGAATTTGCACAAAACTAAACAATTTATTTTTCCTTTCAGATACATAATAGCAGTACTAATGTATGAGGTACAAACTCTAAAGATCAAATCAATAACACACAAATACTTGATAGTCGGGCATACTCAGAATGAAGGAGATAGTACCCATTCTGTAATTGAAAAACAGGTAGGTGAATACTGTTTTTAAATGATTCTTAGATTTTGTTAATTTGTATTTTCACCCTTGTTTTCGATTAAATATTTGTATTCTTGTAATTTTAGATGACTAGATCCCTGAAGTCCAGACCAATTTTCGTTCCTGACCAATTCATTGCAATGATCAGGCTCGCAAAGAAGAAAGGACAACCTTATAATGTCAGAGAAATAAATCACGAAGGATTTTATAATGTTAAACAACTTATGACTGACATAGGACTCAATTTTAACATCAACAGTCAGGGCGAGACTGTTGTATTCAACAATTTGAAAGTTCTGAAAGTCGAAAAGAAAAATCCCTATACGTTTCTTTACAAAAATTCTTATTCAGAAGATAATTGGAATAGTATAGAAGTTTGTGACACCAACAAAAAGAAAGCCACCCGAAACTCTGGAATGGCTAGACAATGCTTCATAGGTACTGCACCTGCTCTTCAAAAGGCATATAAAAGAAAATTAACTCTTCTTGAAAATAAAAAAAAACAGATCTCAAATTCTTGCTAGACAAAGGATTTATACCCAATTATTATCGAGAGTTTTACGAATCATTGTTTTAAAAATGTCCTAGTTTGAATTTAAGATTGTTTTAAACACATTTCAAGTGTCTCCCATCAAAACCTACGGGCAATTTGGTTAGAAAAATGTTTTTTTTTTCTTAGAATGGTAACTTAAAAAAAGTTATTATTATTATCATTTCATCTTTAAAGTTCTTGTAGTTTCTTATTCCTACAAGTTATTTTTGGCAGGTACCTTATAGATTGTAAGTTAGTTTTGTTTGATTACTTAAATGTTCCTACCTTGGAACTACCTTTGTGGTTTCTTCTCAAGTATCTAGGTTTATAAAAGTTGACAGAAAAATTATTATATTTTTATAACACACGACTCTTTAATGATTTTGTTATTAATAAAGAGTCCAATTTCAATGTATTTTTTTAAATGTTGTCAAAAAATTTGTTGTATGTTTTAACTAAAAAAGTATAATAAATTCCGACTAAAAGTGTCGCAACTACAAAAACTTCCACTTTTCTGAGCCTTTGCGAAAGTCGAATGAAATAAAAAAAAAACGCAGGAATGCATCTTTAAGGCACTATTAATAAACAATCGGAAAAGTAATTGACCTCTGATTGCAATAGGTATCTTATTTGTTTTAAAGAAAAACTCAAATTCATTTTTTGCTTCTCCTGTAAAATTTATGTTTTTTAAGTTATGACACTATTCATCCCGGTGGCGATTTTACAAGATATACCCTGTGCGAGCACAAGCTCCGCCTTCTATGTATTCGTCATTTTTGCGTGTTAGAACGTGTACCCCGCATCAGCACATCTTATTAAATATACCCGATTCCAGCGCAATTGGCGCCAATTTCACGCTGATATTATTATGCAATAACCTAAACTATTATTGTGCATGATTCCTAGTTGACAGATTGGCGTTTTGGTTTCGTCGAAAAGCTTATCCAAATCGCGTTTATTGTACTTAATTTCGTCCAAGCGCTTATGAAAAATGTCTGAATTATGTTTAAGACAATATTTCAATCTACACGAAGAAGATGTGCTACAGATTGAATCATTTTCTGAAAACGATCATTTTAACGTGTGCGTACGAACAAATCTTAACCGAAGTAATGAGGAAATAGATTATAGTGTGCAATGCAATAAATGGATACAAGCCATCAGTGAAAATACAAAAACACAGTGGATACTCAGGAAATCGTTTCCAAATTTAAAAACAATGCTATATAAGAAACAGTTCGTCCAATTTTAACAAAGTAGATGATGAGAAAAGGGTTCATTCTAATAAACGAATGAAAGGAAAGGGATGTACCGCATCTATTGAAATTAAAATTAAAAAGATTAATGGATTCACCATAAGAAATGACATTCACTTAAAAGCGGGACTTTCCGCTAATATAAAGGTTCTTTAATGTATACCTGTGACAAATAATTAGGCTATATTAACATATTTTATATTACTTTTGCAGTACAACATACAGCATAACATTATCATAGAACGCATCATTGCCAAGTAGACTTAAATTTCGTAATATTAATGTGTTTGTAGGTAATGTTTCAACACAATCATTTAATTCATGTTGCGGAGGCATATAGTTATCTGAACATGTCAAAGTCCACTAGACAAACTTTTCAATAACGGAATGACTGCAACCACTGCCAAAAATATGTACGAAATGAAAATAATTAGCTCTCGTAAAGAAGAAAAGGCTGCGGTAATTGAGTTAGCCGACTCTCAACTCAATCCTAAAGAACGGGAATTAATTTACCTATATAACGAATGGAGGTAAGAATTTACTATTTTTATCAGTATTATTTATTTTGTTTTTTTTTGTGTTTTTATTGATAATTTCTATATATTTAACCCTCTTTAAAAGAGTTTATATTTGATGTGTATATTTCTTTTGATATGTTTGCGCAGAACTTTTCTTGGTGCATCGATTTGAATGATTTTTTTATCATCCATTATACCATACCATAACATATTGTTGTCTTCGATTGTTTTATGCTAAAGTGATCTATTTGGAAATAAAACTTTCCCATTCCTTGTTACTTCATTGTAATTTTTTTCAATAATAATAATAATAGGACCATTAGCTTCTGTCAACACAAATACGTTTTCTCCGTAATATTATTTTGTGGGACATAATACTTTAGCTCCACAGTTGTCAACTACATATATTTTTAAGTAAATTGGATTAGCACATTGGGTTACTAAGGGATGACGGCGAATATTTTTGTCACTTATAATTGAAAATTTGTTGGCATAAATTCCACTTATTCTCTTGAAGTCTAAATAGTACCTATTGGTACTGTAGGGTACATGGATTTTCTTTCTCTATGTTTAACATAAATCATTGATATTATGCTTCATACTTCGAAACATGTAATTTATTACATATGTTTAATCTATTAGTAGTATGTAAGTTATTCGAGATGACTAAAGTGATTTAAATGGGAAGTCGCGACGGCGGCGCGGCTTCGTCCTTCTTCCATCCAAAAATCCATCCCCAAATACCCCTTAAATTTATTATAACGAAGTCGATTAATTTTTTTAAGATTTCTGATATCTTCAGTTTTGAGTACCCACCTAAAATAAATCTATTAACTTTTAGCCCTATGCTTTTTTATGATTTTGCGGAAGTTTTTTTTTAATTAACTTATGTATTCTATTCTTTAATGCAGAGACTATTTATTTTAATTGTTTAATTTCACAGTGTTGACGCATTTTTTTTCAGAAAAGCAAACTACGGAGAAAGAAACTTTAAAAGCATACTTAAAAAAATAATTGAGAGACAAGAAAACTATTCCAAGTTGGGTGTTAAAATTTTTGTTGAAGCAAATCCGGGCATAATTTTAGTACTGACACCCATTATGATGCGAGCACATGAACAGACGTTCTCTTCTGAGATATGCTTCGTGGATACAACTGGTTCGTGTGACCAAATGTCTACCTGTGTTACATTCATTTTGGGAGCGCACAAAATTGAAGGATTACCTCTTGCCTGTATTTTGCACTTACGTCAGTCCGAGGATATTTACTATCAATCTTTTCGCATACTCAGAGATAACTTACCAGCTGGTTTTGGAGGAGCTGGTTACCCAGCAGTTTTTATGACTGACGACTCTAGAGCAGAGCGAAATGCCTTGTCCATTATATTTCCACAAGCAAATTATTATTGTGCTCGTTCCATATTTGCCAGGCATTTTGGAGATGGTTGTGGGAAACCAAAAACGGCATACAAAGATATGACCGACAACCAATTATGATGATGTTTAGAAGAATATTATACGCTGATTGGGAAGAAGACTGTGAAATAAATTATAGATTGTGTCTAGAAGGTATAAAAATATATGAAAATCTAATCAAATACATAAACACATATTGGGCCAGACGTGCAGAATGGTGCATCGCATATCGTGAAAATTATATTACTCGAGGTCACAATACCAACAATCAAGTAAAGTCTTCCATTAGAGTATTCAAAGATATTATTTTGTCCAGATGCAAAGCATTTAATAGTATTGCTCTTTGAGAATTTGTTACTGATGTATTAGAGTCATATCATATTAGGCGTATATTGAACCATGCCAACAATAGAGTTACACATCATGATATATTATATGAAAAATTTAAAAATCAGTCTATAGGTTTAAATGTTCAAGAAGTGAATAACTCAATTTACTGTCACTTCATCAAAAGACAAACAAATGTTATATACAGTTACTACGATTTTTTCAACATTTTGCGATTGTCATAGTGGAATAGGCGAAGCGTACTGTAAGCTTATTTGTGCAGTGGAATTAAAAATTGGAAGATTTCTTGAAAATTTTCCATTATTAAGTAAACATGACAAAATTAATTTAGCATATATTACATTAGGATCGAATCTACCAGAAGATTTTTTTAATTACGTGATGCCAATAGAAGACAATAACCTAAATACTAGAACTGCAAATATTAAAAATAATTTGGAGCAACCCAACATTCAAAATTTACTATCAGAAGATTCTCATAACAGCGAAACAAGTTCTTTTGATTTAACGGATATAATTGAAGATCTTAAATCAGAAATTGCTAGAATAGTTGCCTTAACAAAACAAAGTATTAATAAAGAAAATAAAGATGTAATACTTAGATTTGTTCAGTCACTTAAGCGTATTAAGACCCCAGCATAATTAACCCAGTTCTTTGTACATAAAAAAATTAACACCACTAAGTTAATTAAAGTTCAGAGCACATCAATAAGTCGACGTAAAGTACGAGTTGGTTTGAAAGCTGGAACACGCCGAATAATAGCTGGCCGCCCAAGTCATAAGGAGACTTTGGCTACTCAAAAGCGCAAAAAATCAAAAATTAATCATTCTCTTATTGATAACATTAATAAAAATCGACCAAACGCAAAAATACATTGAATGAAGCTATCTTGTATATCTACTCTAAATTAACTTTAGATCTGCAAGTTTTAGTATATATTATGATTTAATGCAGCTTAATAATAAATTTTACAAACAATAAAACTGCATTATTATTCCCTTTCTCAGCCTCGCGGTACTTAATTCGAATTATTTGAAAAAATGTTATAATCAACCAGAGTGTTTAGAACGGGTATATTTAGTTAGATGTGCTGATAGTGGGTACAAATAGTTTCCGTTCTGACAGGCAAAAATGACGAATACATAAAAGGCGGAGCTTGTGCTCGCACAGGGTATATCTTGTAAAATCGCATCCCGGTGTGCGATATAAGCAAATTAGAAACTTACAATCAGTATTACAATTTCAAAGAGTTAACGCATTTGATGATTTCTCTTGGAAAAAGCAAACGGATTGCAACTAAATGAACCAGTGTTACCCAGGAAACATAGGCTACCCAAAAAATTAGATGACAGATCTCAAAGTGCTCACGATTATGCTACGGTAGATGGAAATATAAACATTTATTTTACGAAATAATTGATCTTACTAAAGGAAGTTTAAAAGAAAGTTTTGAAAAAAAAAAATGGAGTTTTTATTGGATATGGAGAATTTTACCATAGGCAAGTACGACGCGACGGACAAAGTAGAAACATTTTATAAATGTGATTTTAACTACTCTATTAAGATATAGTTAATTTTATTAATAAAGAAAATAATCAAACAAAAGAATTACTTTTAGAATTTTTAAAGTTTGTTAAAAATAGTAATTCCAACCTCTACTTGCACTGCAGAGAGATCATTTTCGATGCTAAGAAGACTGAAGACCTACCTCAGTTTAAACAAACAATCAAAACCGGCTTAATAGTTTTGCAATGCTGACCACCTATAGAGAAGACACCAACAACTTAGACTTAAATAAAATTGCTAATGAGTTTATATCCACAAATAGCCATAGAAAAAATATACTTCACATAGGTCCTGGCAGTAGATATTATTTTATCGCCATTGCAACCCTTTTCAAGCAAGTGTTTATTAAAAAATTTATTAGTATTAAGTTCTTAACCCTTAAGTACTAACACACCGTCTCACAGACGGTACCGCATGGCTGAGCATACGATAACTCCCTACCTCAGCGCTTTTAAGCGCCGGCCGATTAAGTAACTTCAGTACACGATTTGCGGAAGTGCGTAGTTCTCGAAATATTTTAATTCATGCCGTCTGTCAGACGGAGTGTTAGTGTTAACGTTAATTTTATCTTTATTTGCGGACAATGGATCAAGAACCCAGCAGCTCAAAACGAGTGAGGTATGGCGACTAAAATTATGAGGATACGCTTCTAAATTGGTATGAAGAGGCTGGCAGCGATAATAGTGACATAGAATCAGCATGTGACGAAAATTTTGCTATAGAGAGTGATCATGACTCAAAATCCGAAATTGAAGGTAACAAATATTTCCAAATAATATTAAATTGTGTGTGTAGCTGTGTATGTTTTGTTACAGGTGATGAGACTATGGATGGGAATGGTGAAGAGACTGAGAGCGAAGGGAGTGACAGTGGAGAGAATGGGAGTGAAGAACGTGAACGAAAGTCAAATTACTGCTATGGAAAAAACCGGTTTAAATGGTCCAAAAAGCCTGCTACCTCAAATAGAGTGCGGCGACCACAGCACAACATAGTTTTGCAGTTACCTGGTTTATGAGAAGCGGCGAAAAATATAGGAGATCCGATGACCCTCTTTAGTTTGGAAGCTCTTCAGTGATGATATTTGTAAAATGGTTCTCAAATGGACAAATGTTAGAATAGGAAGAGAGAAGGCTAAGTATAAAAAAACAAAATTCACCAACGCTTAGGGATCTCGACATGACTGAACTTTACGCTTTCATGGGGTTCTTACAAAACCACTTTCTGGTTCAAATAGGTCAGTAACTTTTGACAACTGGTTCACTTCGATTGAGTTGGTGCAAGCCATGAAACAAAGAGGAACAACCCTATACAGGTATACAAAAGATATCACTTTGGTTTCGTACACAACAAAAATCAATAAGGCTGTCCTTTTGCTATCGTCTTCCCACCACCATGCCAGTGTAGACCCACTAACCAACAAGCCTGATATTATTGCTGATTACAACTGCACTAAAGGTGGTGTCGACACGTTAGATGAAAAGTGTAGCAAGTTTAGTTGTAGTCGTCGAACCCGCCGCTGGTCTATGGCAGTGTTTTTTACACTCTTTGGCATTAACACAGCATGTATACTTTACGAATCTTAAAGAAATGGTAATCACCTAGAACGCTCAAAATTCATCGAAAAATTAGCATTTCATCTTGTGGAACCTCATCTCAAAAGAAGACAGGAAAGCACATTTCTACCGAAAAAAAACTAAAATTAAGCTTATGTGACATCTTAGGCCTTGAACAGGTACACCAACCCTTAGAAATGCGACTTGAAAAGTTAGAAAAAAGAAAAGACTGCTCACTTTGTCATTACAAGAAGAAAAGAAGAACGGCATATGTTTGCTACCATTGCCAAAGACCAATATGTTTGAAGTGCGCAAAAAAAGTGTGTAGGCAGTGCGCCAAACGAGCCCAAATTTGGGCTTTGTTATTTTTTTATTCGTTTACTTGTTTTTTGTTTTTGCTGAGTATAAATTTTTTTATATCCTTAATACGACAATAAATATTTTTTTTATTCTTTTATTGTTTTTTTTACGACATTCACAAATACAGATATGTCAGAAAACAAAAAATAAAAATATTTTCGCATAAATAACAATTAGTTCGACTTTTTCGTATAGTTTTAATGGTAACGATTCATTCCAAGTCAAAAAAAATTTAGTTAGATACAAACAAACTCATTTTTTTTTAACACGTCTCTGAGACGGTCTGTTAGTGCGACTGATTCAATGTGTTAGTACTTAAGGGTTAATATTACATGTTACAAAGTGTTTTTGCGAGATTTGAATAAATATATAAAATCAATAGAGGAGAAGGTGGTAATATGGAACCTGCTTTTAATATGGAACCCTTCCTTTATTTTAAAACAGCCAGTGACATCTATGTATAATAAGCAAAACTATTCTCATAGTTGCGGATAAACGCCGCAAAACTATTGACAACATTGGCTCAGTTGCTAGTTTTGCTGCATGTGGTAAAGTTAGCACCTGTTATTTTAGAAAAGTTTTGTTTACAAAGTGTTTTGTCCTATAAAAGTAGTTTCATTTAGTGGTAAGTAAGTTCTGAGTATTTTAGTAGTTTAATATAGACTTTCTTTTTATTTTTTTGTCAATAAAATATCCGTATAAATAAATTCTAAAATATAGCCTAGTTTTTTCTTAAACCGTGTATTGTTTTTAATATGGACCTCTCTTGCTGCTGGTATTATGGAACCGGGTTCCATATTAAATACAAAGGGTCCATATTATATACACATATTTTATTTATGCAATTAACAAGAGTTAATTCTCGTAGGCTTGCCAATATGCCGCGGACACTACTAACAGCACCGAAGGAAAGTTGTTCGTCAGGAGCGTCCCGTCGTAAAACTTGGGACAAGCAAGCAATGATTAGTGCGATTGTTGCCGTACGTGAAAAAACAATGGGACTCAAAAAGGCTGCTAAACATTTTAGTGTGCCCAAAACAACATTACTACGTTTCGTTAATCGAACGGAGTATTCTGCCGAAGAATTAGTTTAAAAAAAGTTAGGCAGAAAGCCTGTGTTGCCAGATTACTTAGAAGAACAGTTGGTTCAATATTTACTATTAATGGAAAGTAAATACCACGGATTAACTCGTAAAGATGTAAAAGTGATGGCTTTTCAGTTAGCTGAGCGCAATAGTCTAAAGCATCTATTCGGTGCTAAAGGAGAAGCAGGACGTGCATTGCTAGACCATTTTTTGCGTCGTCACCAGGACAAGCTTTCTATTCGCAAACCTACGGGTACTTCAATTTCAAGAGCTAATGGTTTTAACAGGGTATCTGTTAATAAGTTTTTTGATCTTTTGGAAAACGAATACGAAAAGCATAAATTCAATGCCGATCGAGTTTTTAATGTGGACGAAACTGGTCTCTCGATTGTTCAAACAAAAATTCCTCAAATTATTGGAATGAAAGGTAAAAGGCAAATTGGAGCATTAACTGCAGCCGAAAGAGGGTCAACAATGACAGTCATATGTTGCATGAGTGCTGCTGGTACATATATACCACCGATGCTTATTTTTCCCCGCAAAAATATGTCAGATAATCTTATGAGAAATGCACCACTTGGCTCAATTGGAAGATGCCATCCCTCAGGTTGGGTCCAAAGCAACTTATTTTGTGACTGGTTTTTACATTTTATAGATCATGTTAAGCTTTCTGCAGAGTATCCAGTGTTGTTGATCCTAGATGGACACTATTCCCATACACGAAACATTGAAATTATAGATCTGGCCGGGCAGAATCACGTAACCATAGTAAGTCTACCACCGCATACCAGACACAAATTGCAGCCCTTAGACAGAACGTTTATGGGGGCACTAAAAACCCATTACAGTGAAGCTGTTCGACTTTAGATGCGTCATATTGAGCGGAGTCTTGGACCCTACGATATTGCGGAACTGTTTAACCAAGCGTATGTTCAATGCCAAACTGCATCAATAGCACTTAATTGTTTTTCCAAGACCGGACTATTTCCTTGCAATCGACAAATATCTTCACAGATGCCAATTTTATTACAGCTGAACACCAAGGCGAGCCACTAACTGATGCCTCCATTGAAAATAAGAATCTTGCACAGGTTGATTGCAGTTCTCCAGCCGGTTGAAACTCATCATCACAAATAATTTTGCCTGTTGATATTACTAAAGTTCCGCAACCAAAAAGAAAAATGTCCAACAGAGGGCGAAAAGCTTCTTTTGCTGCAGTTATTACCAGTTGGCCTTACAAAACTGAATTACGAGGAATTTGCTAAAAGAAAAGTTACATCAATAAATACTCGTCTTAACCAAAACCAGAATTCCAAACCTAGTACTTCCCGTGGAAAAGTTGACCCGACAAAAAAAAGCTTTGAACAAAAAAAGACCTACAAAGAGTAGATCAAAAAGGAAAGAAGAATCAGAATCATCTGAAGAAGGGGATGACATCAGCGTCGTTTCCGACTCATCTAGTGACCCAGAAATCCATTTCGGAAAAAACCCCAATTCAAAAGATGATGCCCTTTGTGTTTTCTGCGACGGGAAATTTTCCGAGGATACGAAAGGTGAACTATGGGTGCAGTGCATTATGTGCGAAATGTGGGCCAACTGCGATTGCGCAGACTGCGAAAAAGATCATTACGTTTGAGATTTTTGTCGATAAATGTATCTATATTTTATTTTTTATTAAATAAAATACTATCTTTCGTTTTTTATGAACATAATATAAATACATTTTATTTTTGATTAAATATGGATTATGGATATAGAATATTTTGAGGGGTCCATATTATCAGCACATTTTTCGCCGAGGAAAAATTGCACTTTTTTCAGAATTTTGTATTTTTTTAAAAACCTATCTAGAGAATGTTATTTTTTTATTTATTATTATAAATCATTTATCAAAAACCGATTAATGTTTAATTTTTGTTTCCATTTCAAAAAACAAAAAATTACTAGAGAATAACAAAATGGGGTTCCATATTACCACCTTCTCCTCTATTTAATTTTACTGACGACCAAAACCAACCTCCCTTTTCACTTTGTTCGCGTAAACTTTTGATTTTCTGCGTTACCCAGCCTCCCAGTGCTAAACTGGGGTAAAATTCTCCAAATGGTCCCAGTCGAAAATATGACAATGTTGAAGGATATACAGGGTCATTTAAAAGTAAGCGGCATCGTTTGGGGGGAATTATTCTTGCATAAAAATAATGCAAAAAGTTTCTTTTTATAGGACACCTTAAAGACGATTTTTTCTCTATAACTTTAAAACCCTTTACAATTAAATTTTGAAAATTGGTGTACGGTATAAACATTTGATAATAAATAAGATACTTAATTTAAAAAATTAAAACTTACTAGATCTAGTGAAAGGAAGAAAATCAAAAGAAGGGAAAATGTACCGACATGCAGCTAAATGCCAAAAGAGTGTAGACGAAGAAAACTTTATATCTGTTATGTTTCTGAAGTCTCATGGTTCCAATAAAATTTTTATTGCTTTTGATAATGATGTAAAATATGTTAGTTTTAAACAGATTCTGGGCAAATTACCGAAACCCACGGTAAAGCCAAAAGGTATTTTTACAATTTTGTACGAATTCGGAGAGAGAATTAACGTACTAGAGAAATAGTTTTAGTTTATTTTATAACAACAATCACAGAGTTTAATGTATACCAGAAATAACTCATAGAAAAAGTAGCTAGGATTTTTTAATTGGAAATATAATTTATAAAAGGGCTACCTAACATGTAAAAATTGTCAATGTTTAATTTCAGTTGAAAAAGGTAATGGTCCAGGAGCCAGTGGCAGATTTAAGTGACCAATTTCCTCTCAAGCGATAATTAAAGACCATGGGGCAAAAAGGATACAATCCACATTTTTTTAAAATACCCGCTTTTAACAGCTTAGAGCTTGAAATGGGAGTTTCTACCCCTGAAACCAAAATCGTAAACATTTATCAAGAGATGTCTCCACATTGTCAGAGTGTCATTTTTGCTTTAAGTAATTATGTCGTGTCCTAAGGAGTAAAAACGATACAAGCCACACAAAATTACAATATGACACTGGTGATAGTTCCCTAAAGAGAAAATTCGGTTTTTTTATATTTCTGAGGAGGTAAGTGCCACCGATTTTAGTTCAGATGGTAGTATTAGAGATAAGAATTATGTACAGTCTGAAAATACGAGCACTTCGTCGGACGATGACCCTCATACGGTATTTAAATTATATATGTGGCTTATACCCTTTTATTCTCAAATACAAGCCGCTTAAAATTGCTTACTTTGTTTTTGACTTTTTTGCCAAAAGAAACTTATTTTACCGATCGTTTCTAATTTTATGAGGATTTTAATAATAAATACATCTAACTTTATTAGTAGTTATTGCTTATAGCAGGGGTCTCAAAACTTTCCAGCCTTAGGGCCATACTGATTACTCCAGTAAGTTCCGAGGGCCAAAACCATATTATCATTGTTGCCGGTGGTAAGAAGTGAAATAGTCCACTGATGAAAAAAAAAGTCCGAAAAAGTACACAACGTTTAAAAAAGGCTGCAAATCGGACTAAAGTCCGCAAAACGGCAACACTGCATATTATTAATTTTCCTGTCATTATCTGTAATTTCTAGATTAGTCGTAGAGTACGAGCCATGAGGAGTAACATGACACGACATCTGGTGGACACAAGCGGAAATAGGTAGTACCTTCTATCGCTAACAGATGGCGCTAATAGCACGTACAGAATAATCTCGTTGGTTCGAGAAAGTTCTGGTGTCTTCCACTCACTTCTAGATGGCAGTAATTGGAATATATAAGAAGGCTAGTGGCGCAACCACAAGTCAGTTCCTATGACAGTGTTGTTAAATAAAATATTGCATACCTCCTTAAAACGTGTTTGTGCGTGTTTAAGTTTAAGACATCTTTATAACAGTATTTTGATTTGAATTGTTGCTTTTGTGTGTGAATTAGTAGTATGGAAAAGAAGCGAAAAATTGATAGTGAATGCAGAAAATTCAAAGATCAGTGGAACATTCAGTATTTCGTAATTGAGTCCAGTAACAAGGCGCTATGTTTGATTTTCAATGAAAGCATAGCCGTTCTCAAAGAATATAACATTAAACGTCATTATGAAACAAAACATTTTCAAAATTACTCAAAATATACAGCAAGTTTGCGGACAGAAAAATTCGAAGCTATGCAGCGCGGATTGAAATCGCAGCAATCTTCATTTACAAAACTCAAAACTGAACAAGAGGCTGCAACTCGTGCCAGGTTTCGTGTGGCTCTTGAAGTTGCAAAACGTGGAAAACCATTCACCGATGGATAAATGATCAAAGAATGCATAATTGCAGTAGCCGAAGAAATGTGCCCTGAAAAGGTAAATTTATTAAAAACTGTCAATATGTCAGCAAACACTGTGGCTCGAAGGGTAGAAAACATCGCTGAAAATATATCCTCTCAACTGTTCGACAAAAATGGACATTTTGAGTGGTTTTCTTTGGCCTTGAGTCAACGGATGTGTCAGATACTGCTCAGGTGTGATTTATATTCGAGGAGTAGATAAAAGCTATGAAGTGCACGAAGAACTTCTTGATATGTATAGTATTCATGGCACAACTACTGGTACAGATATTTTTAAAGGAGTTGAAATGGCCATTAATCAAAAGAACCTTCGATGGAAAAACTTGAAATGTATTACAACTGATGGAGGCAAAAACATGAGTGGGAAAGATAAAGGAGTGGTCGCTCTTGTGTCAAAGGCTGTAGAAAATAACGGTGGTTCAAAACCACTAGTCTTACATTGTATCATTCATCAACAGTCTTTGTGCGGAAAATGTTTGGATATGTCTGACGTTCTGAAACCAGTCATATCAACTGTTAATTTTATCAGATCTTTTGGGCTGAATCACCGACAATTCCGACAATTTATTGAAGAGATTGGAGAAACTGACTTACCTTATCATACTGCCGTACGCTGGCTTAGTTGTGGAAAGTCCTTCAGCGCTTTTGAACTTCGAGCAGTGATCGAAATTTTTTTGAATGAAAGCATCGCCCTCTTACTGAATTACAAAACAACGCATGGCTGTGGAAGTTAGCATTCTATGTTGATTTGACAAAACATGTAAACGAACTGAATTTGGGATTGCAAGGAGAAAACCAGCATCTTCCTGATTTATACACTAATATCAAATCATTCCGGAAGAAATTGAGACTGTTTCAATCACAACTACGAAGTAAATGTTTTTCATATTTTAAAACATGTGAAATATTCAGCCACACTACTGAGACTGAGTTTCCTATCGATTTTGCAATCGAAACTTTGAGTGCTTTGAAGATAAATTTTGATACTCGTTTCTCGGACTTTGATGCCATTGCGAATCAAATTAAGATTTTTCAGAATCCTTTTGATACTGACATTGAAACCCTAGTCCCGGAACTTCAAATGGAAATGAATGATCTACAATGCAGTGATATAATTAAGAACAAATATCAAAACTCATCTTTGTTGGAATTTTATAAGAGTCTTCCACTGACACAATTTGATAATTTGCATAAATTTGCTCGTGGTCTGTTTTCTGTTTTTGGTACTACTTATTTGTGTGAGAAAACCTTCTCCAAAATGAAGTACACAAAAAATGTTTACAGATCGAAAATAACTGATGAGCATCTTAAATTTCTTTTAATAATTGGTACAAGTAAAATTAGTCCACAACTACAAACTATTGTCAGTGGAAAATCTCAATTACATAAATCTCATTAGTATTTCATATGTCATTATGTTTGTTATAAGTTATGTGATTATTTAAAATGTATAAAATGTTAGTTGGATTCATTTCAATAATTTGTTAGTTATTATATACTGAAGTTAAATTTTCTGCATATTGTACATGTCTTTACTCATTACAATTCTGTGTTTCTTTATCCAACTTATCACAAAAACAATAACAATAAGCCTACAAGAATGTTATGAGTTAGCGGAGTTAGCCCATGACCATATCAATGTAGATGTCATATTAATAATTATTCAACATAAAATTAGAATACTTCAGTAAACTAAATTTAATTTGCTATAAAAATTATTTGTTCTCAAAAAGGAGTTTTCAAGTATGCTAGCTCTCCGCGGGCCGGACAAAATCTGTCCGCGGGCCGGATGTGGCCCTCGGGCCGTAGTTTGGAGACCCCTGGCTTATAGTATGCAAAATAAATATTTTTCTGTGGCTTGTATTGTTATTATAGCAAATATGTTTTCAAACATTTTTAATACATTTATGACTGGTGCCGTCATCTTGTAAATATTTTGTTTCTCTTTCTAGTAAAATGGGGACCAAGATTTGTATAATCCTACTCCTAAATCATATAGAGGCCCACTACCTACACCAGAGAAAAAGAAACTTTCAAGATGGCTCAAAACAAAAGGAAAACCAAAAGAAATTTAAGGCAAAGTTATACCAACAAACGTCAGTTAGAAATACCAGCAAGAGAAATTAGCCATCCATGCAAATGCAAGAAAAGATGTCGTTAGCTGCTGTTGGGAAAAAAACTGAAATCTTCAATTCCTTCTGAAATCTAGGTGACTACAATAGACAAAATATATACTTGTTCTCTTTAATGAAGTATGTCCCTAAAAAAAGAAGCTACCCAAAAAAATGCAAAAGGGTAGTTTAATCAAGAAATTTTAACATACATTGCTTTGTTAAGTGTAATAGTCAAGACATTAGGGTTTGTAAAGAATTTCTAGCAGTACACGGTTTGCAACGATCTCAAAAAAGAATTTAATTACTTTGTAAGCAGATTGGTGAAGGCTCTTCCACTCCTTTTTTCGACAAAAGGGGGCAACATAGTAATTAGAACAAATATAATCAGCGATGAGTCTTACCAACATATAAAATTACACATCTAATCCATACCAAAGTACACATCCCACTACAGCATAAAGAAAAATCAGCCAAACGTATATTTAGATCACGCCTTTTCTATTAGCGCGTTATAAAGGGTGTTTAGTGTTTATTAAACATGCTGCAAAAATTTAAGGGACTATTCCTTGGACTGTTCTAAGGATATTTTGTTCTTTAATGATTTTTGATAGGGCTACAATAACTGTTGAAAATGACTACCCTGCGCTCGTATTAAACACAGAAAATACACGTCAAATAGACAAAGTTAATCAGTTTCAACCTATTCAACACATACAAAATGATCACTTACGAGACATATTCAAATTGAATGTCTGCAGCCGTTTGTAGTAATCGGAATGTTGTTAAAAGACAAACGGAATTGTTAGATTTTTTATTGCTTGGTAGGTCCAGTATATTACGCTATACTTTTATTTTGGCCATGTTAATAATTTGAAAATTACCAAAATTGGATGGTTGAAATTCTATTTCGCCCCGTATCTTTGAAACAAAGCGCCCTAGCAAAAATTATCAAAGGACAAAATATCTTTAGGACAGTCCAAGGAATAGCCCCTTAAATTTTTGCCACGTTTAGTAAACACAACAATGGTGTCAAGATAAAAATAGTTTACCAGTTTCGGAAGACAAATACAGAAGATTTTTCTCAATAGAGTATAGTATTGGATTTAACTTACCAAAAAGTGATAGACGCAAAATTTGCGACTCGCTTTCTATTCAAATCCAAGATATAAATCGAACTGACGAACAAAAAAGCAAAATTAAAATTGAACTAGAGTTACATTGGAGGCGAGAAGAAGCTTTGCAACAAAACTTAAAAGTAGCAACGGCGAATGCTTCAAACTTAAAAGACCTATGCGTCATTTCATTTGATTTGCAGCAAGCACTGCCAGTGACGAATTTATCTCGGTACAGCCTTCTATCTAAGAAAGGCCTGGGTGTATAACTTAGGAATACCCGATTGCGGTACTAATAAAGGCTACATGTATATGTGGTGTAGCAAGACGTGGAAGTGATGAGTTTGATTTTGTATAAACATTTTGTAGCGGACATAACCGACGCTAAAAACTCAATTGTATTTTTTGACAATTGCACTGGCCAAAATAAGAACTAGTCAATGATATGCCTTTGGCGAAACCTGGTACAAGAGGATATATTCCAATCTGTAGAACACAGGTTTTTCACAATAGGCCACAACCGCTTACCAAGTGACCGCAATGTCGCGAATATAAAAAAGTATAAAAGATGTTACTTAAAAACTGTATTTACTCTGGAAGACTGGTATAGAGCTGTAAAAGACTGCAGAGTGACCAATCGTTTTAAAGTAGTTATAATACGACAAAAAGACGTCCTTTGCTTTAAAGATCTGCAATCGCAAAAAACAAAAAAAAAACATTGACAAATCAAAAAGAGAAGATTTCCTTCAGTAAATATGTTGTTTGAAATTTGATAGGGAAAATTCTAATGTTGTGCTTATTAGGCATGTTTTGAATTTAAATTTTATAGCAACAAATATTGCTAAGAGGTCAAAGAAGCTCAATTTAACTTGCCATAAAAGATTTTAAGCAAAAATATAAACATCTCATGCCACTGGATCAAAAGAAAATTTAATTCCACCAGCTTACATGAAATTTTACACAGAAATTAGAGCAACTTTACAGGTGACCAGAGATCGGACTAACGAGTCAGGCCATACGGATCACGAAATAGAGGAACTTAATAATTTTTCCGACCTCAGCGAAGGCGAAAATGAAAATCATTAAAACGTGTACTTATTATAAATGTTTCAAATTATTTTTAGGCAAAAAGGTTACAAGCCACATTGTTTTTTTTTTGTCGGGAAGTTTAAGTAAAACCGTTTATTATGACAACGTTGTTTTATTATTTCGTCTTTAAGATGTGAGTTCAAGATATGAATAAACATTTTAATTGCGGATTTTTCGGAACCATTGATTTGTGGAAGTTTTGTTTTTGCCCCAAGGTTTTTAATAAGTAAAATACATCAGAGTTCTATTATAAAGCTTCGTGAACGTCAGCTGCGATTCCGTTGGGGCACCGAGCCTTGGTAGCCTTTTTAACCCTTAACTGGTATGGTTGGGTCACTGGTGACCCAGAGAAATATTTGTCAGGTAAGAAATCCGCGGCGAATCGTTGCCCAGTATTGCACAGCCACGTATTCCCCTCCCCTAAGTTACTGTTCTATTCGGCACATTATACGTTCAGTTCTCATTTACCGTTCGAGCTAAATAGAGGCCGCGGGTCAGTTCTGACCTAACCATACCAGTTACGTGCGCGAATAAGCAAAAATAGTTTAAAAAAAAGGCCTAAAAAGCTGACTCAGAAAGAGCTAGACGAAATTGCAGACAACTTGTCTGATATAAGTGACATACAAATAGAACCTGAAAGTGTATTTGAACAAAGTGAAGAAGATTTAAGTGACGTTGAAGTACAAAGTGAGCATTCGGATCACGATACAGATTCTGAAATTGAAATAAGCGACGGGGGAGAACCTATTTAAGAAGAATTAAGACAATACTTTTATGGGCGAAATAACTTTAAGTGGTCTAAAAACCCGTCAGCGCCATCTAGATCAAGAGCCGAAAATAAATAATAATAAAATTACCTGGTCTCAAAGGTATGGCTGCTACCAACAAACCTGTTTCACCTTTGGATGCATGGTCTCTACTCTTTACAGATAATATGCTTGAAGTAATTATAAGGCACATCAATTCAAAAAGTATACAGCTTTAACCAAATTATGGCCATACAGCATTTTTTACTAACTGTATTGATAAAATTGAACTAAAGGCTTTTTTGGGATTACTTTACCTAACCGGCATTTTCAAATCAGCTCATGAAGATGCAAGGTCTTTATGGGATACTGACTGTACGGGGCGTGATATCTTTAGGCTCACAATGTCTTTGAAGCGTTTTCTTTTCTTGTTGCGTTTTGATGATCCAAAAACCTGTATAGCAAGAAAAGCAGCGGGTGACAAACTATCTCCAATATTTGAAGTATTTCAAAATTTTATCGAAAATTGTAAAAATAATTATTCACCTTATGCATACACTACTGTCGACGAGATGTTAGTTGGATTCCGGGGAAAATGTAGTTTTCATGTTTACATCAAAAGCAAACCTCAACGTTATGGGCTAAAAATAATGAGCTTGTGTGATTTCAAAACACACTATCTTCTTAACGCTTTTGTATAAAGATATAAGAAAAAATAAAAGAAATGCCCTACAGTTTTTACCAAACAAAAATCGTAAAGTGAATTCTTCCCTTTTTGGTTTTATTCGCGACTATACTTTGGTATCATTTGTACAAAAAAAAAAAGAAGTGTAAATTTAG
>JAHBCN010003461.1:0-33474 GCA_019359885.1 Listronotus oregonensis | reverse complement strand
CAATGACCGACTAGAACTTGGGGCTTTTAAATTTGTCTAAATTATCCCTACATAGAAGTTATTAACAAAATTTTTATAATTTTTGATATGGTGGAAGATAATTTTTGTTAAAAGTGTTATTATATATTACCCAGGTTTTTTCTAATACATTGTTAAAATTTTGTTTATAACTTCTACAAATAATTTAGACAAATTCAAAAGCCCTAAGTTCTAGTCGGTCATGGTTAGTTCTGGTTAGCAAAGCGGCTTTTTATTTTCCCCAATTATATTTCAGACCTAAAAATGCGGGGACGTATTAAAAAAAGACCTTAAATTGTTACATCAAAATGTAATTTTTTTTGCCAATTCCCTGCATAATAAAGCGTTTCATGTGTCAACACTGTCATAAAGCTTGTGGTCACAGGATATCTCTAGACCCAAGTAAATTATTCTCGTTATTTCTAAAATGATTTTTTCACCAAGATACAGCCAGCTGACATATATATTTATCCATAGTTGCATATAAGTTATCACCAAGTAAATTTTTAGTTGGGAGGAAATCATTGAAAGCATTTTTTTATGTTTGAGCAAGCAGCTGACATATAATGCACCATGTTATAGTCAGCTGATTTTTTTTTCTTCGGGATATTGGGTTTATGAAGCGTTCAAGTATTACGTAACGCAATTAGGGGAGATTTTTGACTCCCCCTCCCTCCATGTTACGCGCCATAACATTTTTCTGTACCCCTTTCCCCCCTAGCAAAACGTTACGTAAACAACAAGTGACCATTTTTTCCTAAAAACATGTTTAGTTCAAACGCTTAGTTCAAACCCCTTCCCGCCCCTGTAACGTTTCATAACGTTTTACAAGACCCCCCTCCCTCCAAATTCGTTACATAATATTTGAACTCTCCCTTAGCTACAATTTAAAAAGTTTTTAGTTGGGAGACTGAATATGCCGGGTGGTGCATCATCGGGCGGGATATAGGAAATCCCATGTATCTTTTTAATTAGATCAATTAATTATTAACATTCCTAATTATTTTGAAGAAAAATTCTATTGAGGTTTATTGAAGAGCATGCCAACCTACGCCCATGTAAAAACTTTGGACTTTTTGGTTACACCGTAATATATATGTATAAAAAAGAATAAAAATACCAGTAAGTTCTGAAATAACGTTGTTTTGAAATTTAGTGCTTATCATTATTAAAAAGGCTACCGCGGCTCATTGCCAAAATAGAACCGCAGCTGAAGTTCACGAAGCTTTATGATACAACACTTTCATGCATTCTACTAATTATCGCTTGAGAAGAAATAATTAATCAAATTTTTACCTGTCTCTGGGACTAAATCCAGTTTTAAGAAACTAAGTTTTGTTTATATAATTTTAACGTTACATATTTCAATGTTTATAACTTTGGTAGACAGCAATTAGTAGTATATTAGCAATATTTTATGTTTAATTTAGACACTAGTTAGTTGATTTAGTTAAAAATGAGGGGCGATCCCTACTCTGTAACACCTGTTACCCTTCTCTGTAAAACACATTACTTTTAAATTGCCCTTAAAATACATTAATTATATTTTTTATGTGGTAAGCCTTTATATCACCTCCATAGTTATTATCTCTAATATAAAATATATTTTTTTGAATATTTTTGGACTTTAAAATTCAGAGTTTTAAGGAAATCTGTTATAACTTATAAATCCAGTCCAATTTGTGTAACACCCATTACCGATGTAATTTGGTTTTATAAGAAGTACTTAAATAAATATTTCAAAGTTAATCCAGTGATTAAGTTATAATACTTTATTTCTACCCAATGAAATTATAAAATTTATAGTTTTACCCAATTTATTTTGGTTTCTTTGAACATATCAAGCAGTGAATGTAACACTGTTACTATGGAATGCATGTATAGCAGTAATTTTTGAAATCGCCTTGAGCAACAAAATACCCATTTTGGCAACTAATAAGAAACAAGTTAGCTAAAAATTCCAGTGATTTTTTTATTGGGTTTTGCTAATTTACCATTGCTAGCCTAATAGACCTAGATTAATTTGCAGATAAATAACGTACAAGACAAGAGATAACAAATTTGCAGATGACTACATTTATAATGTCATTCGCAATCTAGCTGATGAATAAACCTACAGAATAAACTTTTGCAATTTGCAGATGCCTAGACACGTTCATAATGGTATCTGCAATTTGTGAACGAATAAATCAACAGCATAAATGTCCGAAATTTGCGGACAACTAGACACATCCCTTATTTAATATTCAACTTATGTATACCTTCATTTGTGCTATGGATGTGTATTGTAATATGTGTATTTATGAAAAGGGCACAATATATATTCAAGATATAGGTTTGGGCACATTATGGAAATAGAAAATTAACATAAAGTATTTGAAACTATGATATGACATTTTGCTAAAATATAAATATCACAGATATATATTAACATTAAATTGAAGGTAATAATACCCAAAATTGTAAATAATTCGAAAAAGTATCTTAGAATGCATCAAATATTAAATACATTTTGGATATTGTTACATTTAAAAATACCAATATCTCTCAATGCATGGCACCATAGGAACATGTAATTTTATATCCAATTGACAAAATAAAATACCTACATATTTTTAGGTTACATTTCTGTTCTACTGATTTCATTAGATACTACTAAAAAAAAAAAATGTTAAAGAACAAAAAATATAGTAAAACTTCTACTAGGAGAACAAATATTTTGGCACCTAGTTCAAAAAAGGTTGTATGGAAGGACGTATCATATCTTGAGTCGTATGGTAATTCTTTCCAGGATTTATTCTTTTGTAATTTGTTGCCATTTAATAAATAAAGGTTGATATCCACCATTATTGCCACTCTTCTCCAGCTATGGCTATGATGTATTTTAGAGTTTTAGTTTATGTGTTGATTTCACAATTATATCCATTATAGAAATGGAGTAGGCAGATATAATAGTTTTAGTTTAACAATTAACTCCATTATAGAAATGGAGTAGGAAGATATATTTGGTTTTAAGATTTATGAAAATTAATATATTCACAAGTAATGCTTTTAACCTCATTGAAAGAGCGACCCACCTACTCGATCCAGCGGATGCAACTCATTCATTAGAGGATTAAAAGACTGAATAATAAGTCACTTATTTAACAGATTCACATTCACAAACGTAAACTGCACTTTTTCTATATCCAATACTTTATAACGGTATACCACAGGAGTTTTTTACAAAACTTGCTAATGCTAATATGGCTGACCCTGAAATGTACTCATCACAGATGCTGAGGTAATATAAAAAGGGCTACAAAATTCTGCACACAATAGATTTTAGGTTCTGGAAAAAACAAGAAAAAATTTACTGTAAATAACTTTTTCGGGAAGAAGCATAGAATAAAAAATAAAAGAATTATAGAATAAAGTGATGCCAACTGCTTTTTCCGGTTTTATTTGTGTAAATTCCTTCAAGCATATACCTTCTAGAGGCAGACTTGCCGTGCGCACAAGCGCAATAAATGTTGTCTCCGCGCAGGTAACCCTCTCCGTCGTTTTCCCTATATATCTGCTCTCTTTGGTCAATTAGTGCTTGTGGGGTCATTAACGGCTCTTCCCGATGTAAAGAATACGGGATATTCCCGTCACTAAACGTCCGTGCCCTCGGAATTCGTTTGGCTAGCTCAGTTCTAGTCGGGAGCGAGACTGTGGTTCCTGTTACCTGGTGAAGCTTGTTGTTATCTTCGCTAACACGCCCCGGGCCGGCACTGCCGGGAAGTGCAGCGGCACTAAAGTCTGTCCGTGTCGATTCCATTACGCTCCTGAAATGATTCCAGGAATCATTTCCCTTCTTAGTCGGTGTTCGTAACATTATCCCTAATTGTATCCCTGTTACCCGCGGAAATTTACTCCCGGGTTTTCACGCTAGGTTTCTCCTGATATCCCTCTTCCTGTTAAAACTTTCCCCGGTGTGGGTACGAGCGGGTATCGTACCGAAATTGAGGTTCCAAAACGTTAAAAATAAATAAAAAATGAAAAATTAAGTATTATTTTCCCCTTTTTATCCCCTATTTCTGTGATACCCGCCGAAATTCACTCCCGGATTGTCACGGGAGGTTTCTCCTGATGTCCCCTTTCTTGAATATCCCAACTGGGCCCCGGGTATTAGCGGGTATCCCTGTCAAATTATCACTTAAACGTTAAAATGCCGAAAATTCCCTCTTATTCCCGTTTTCTTCCAGGTTACCCGTCGAAATCCACCCTCGGCTTACTAAGGGGTGTTAGCCTGGGTTATCCCTGCGTACTAGCGGGTATCCCTGCCAAATCCTTAATACCTGATTTCCCAATCTTCTTCTCCCCTATTCTGTACTTCTCTTCTCCTCTCTCTCTCTCCTATCCCGATGGGATGAAGGAGCCTGCCCCGTAAGTGCAATGGAGCGGCTACACCTCTCCCTAAACGCAAATCTACCTTCTGGGAAAACAGGGGCCGAAAATCCTGTCAACACAAGGTGACGGCTTACCCTGTTTCAAACCTGCAAAAGAACTGGGGATTACGATTTTCTATTAACCGTGGAGCGCCTGTTTTTGGGGCAGCGATCTCCAGGTTGATTTTCTCTCTAACTCCTGTTTCTTGAAAAAGAAACCCCACGAAGTGCCGAGCTGTTCCAAGACGTCGTTTTTCCGTGTCCACGTACTATTCTTAAAAAAGAATATTATTCAGCAAAAAGAAAAAAAAAAAAACTTCTTCTTAATTTTCTATCTCCAGACTTCCTTATCTCGCAATAAAAGCAGACTAAACAAAAACTTGAACTTCCAAAGTGCCTCCATAGGTTCACCTGGGGGTCTGCCAATCTTTAGGCAGAATATCCCCGGTATTCTACAATGAAGCGGCTGCCTCGAGCTGCCTGCTTCGACTGATCCCGAAGTTCGAAAATGCGCTCTTTTTATGCGATTCGGTATCAATGTATATAATATACAACTTTTTTCTCTAGCTGCGCATGCGTGATTGATCAGCGGGAAGATGTACTCCGCTCTTCATGTTGATTGGTAGGCGGTGTACCTACTCCCTGTACAAACAATTAGGCCTACGGAGCGAAAGAAGGAAAGATTGTAGACTTATAGCGCCTTTTCTCTTGCCGGTTTGCTGCCATTCCAGATGGCCAGTGTTATTGAACAAAAAGTTACCCATCAGTAGTTGTTACCAATGTGATGTTAAGTTAACGAAAATTCGCTACTGAGTCAAGTTTACCTACAAATTCTTGACAATCTACCACCGCAAATGGCATGGAAAATATCAGCAACACTTGTAGTCCAATACCGTACAATTTACAGACAAAACTTGCACCGTAACTTTTTGTAGCCAAGTTGGTCTCAAGTTATAAGAAATTTACTGCCAATGTTCCTACAACTTTGTACTTGACAACTTTTCCAAAAACTTGACTACAATTTCCGGCAGAAAATTCTCAGCTAATTGTCGTCAGTTTGGTTGACTGCATGGATTCTAAAGACCATGACCACCATCTTTGTTATACAAAATGGCCCCTTAAATCGCACTAAAATGACGCTGGTGTTCCCAAGACCCGTTCTAAACCAATAGCCTTGTTATTTTAAACTTCACTTTATACATTGCGGTCAAGGTCATTGGTTCACTCCGCTACACCTGGCTATACTAGAGCCTCCTATTTAGTGCTATTCTGGGGCCACATTTTGAGCAAAATAGCCATATGAGAGGGTGATCCTTACCTCTACACTTTATAGTTATCAGAGTCGCTTTCCAGCTGCCATCTGTTCTGCGTTTGAAGCGCATGAGCTTAATGCCTTTAGCCTTCGTGCTTTAAACGCCACCTGGAACGTGACGAAACAAATTTACTTTAACCTAAACTTTAACTACTTTGGAGAATATAGGCGCACAGGTGCTTCGTTGCGTGCACAAAACGGCTGGCTGGAAAGCGGCTCTGATAAGTGTGATGCAGTGTTTTGGATTAAATTGCTTTTTTATTGGCTTCTATCCTTTTGGAATTAATATGCCAGCTCTTGCCTTTCCAGACACACGTTCCGAAGAACGTGAGCTTTCCCAGGCTTCGTCGTTAGAATTTCTGGATAATTGGGCTCTCAACTCCCAGAAATTCCAAATTTTTCCCAAAATTGTATTTCTTAAATAAAAATTATCGATGCGAGGCACAAACAATGGCGATCCGACCAAAAATTGCTAGTGGTATTACGTATAACCGCATTCTGTCAGTAAATGTCTCTTCCAGCTGAGTGCGCAATCATCTTCCGCCATGAGGAAAATCCCTTGTGCGTTGACCCCACAAAAAATAACAGTTATTTCTTCGTTTACAGCGTTTAGCCCTAGAAAGAGGACTCCATCGTTTGGCGTGAGTTTCTCCTTGATCTCCGAGGGTGAAAACACTCGATACGGCTCCGTCTTCCCGGAAAATACTATGTAGGTTTTTTTATCGCGCGAACTTTACTTTTCGGAGGTCAAACAGAAACTGGTGATGCAGAGTTTATTAATATTGTGATGTGAATCAATTGACAGATGATTTTTTTTTGCGACAGTGTCCAAAATCCAAATAAACAGCAGTTTTTTTAATTTACATTGCGCCTCCAGTGCCAAGAAAAACAAATCTAATTCTCCATAATGGCTTTGGAAACGATACCTACCTACTAATTTAAAATAAATGTTAAATTGCGGATATAAACCCGAGCACTTAGTTACTGGTTAAACTAAAAACCGTTTTACACATACAAGAATTGTAGTGAAAATTATACACAAAATTTTTATCAAAATTTTAATGTAAATTTTCATAGGAATTTTGGTACTAGTCCATTAATTTGGGTTCGATACTTACAATAAATTTGGTAGAATTATTGTTAGAATTCATGTGATGCTTATGCGCACAAATGCTAATTTCATAAAACAGCTGTTGAATTGGTTTAACATAACCTAAAAAGGTGGGAAGTTGATAAGTAAAAAAGAGGTTTTGTGTTCTTTAAGTTGTTAGTGGTGAGTGGGAGTTGTGACTTTTAGGTGTGGCAACAGTTAGGTTGCTTTTCACTTTATAAAAAAATTCTTAAAAATATTACCGACCTCAAAAAAAGTTCTGCGTCGATTTTTGCGCAAATTCTTACGAAAATTCAAGTGAGAATTATTAAACGTGTAATAAATAAAATAATTATTGTGTAAATTTTCGGCACAATTATAGCAATAATTTTTGGAATAATCCTTGTATGTGAAAAAGGGTTCTAAGATTTGTGACGTTTGAGCAGCAATTGCAAACTCGATTGTATACCTAAGCTTTCATTTACACATAACAAACATCCCATAACAACATCCTAACATTCTAAAAAAAATAGAGTTAAAAAAGCACAAAAAAAAAGTTTTCATATTTAAAATAGTTGTGAAATTATTGTCTGCTTAGAACCATTTTACACATGCAAAAATTCTAGTGAAATTTATGCCGAAAAAATTATCACTATAATTTTGATGAAAATTATAATAGGATTTTTGGTAATAGTACATTTACTTGTGTTTAATTGAACTGTTTTACACATACGAGAATTATTTCCATAATTGTACCGAATACTTACACAATAATTATTTTTTGTATTACGTGGTCAATAATTCATTAGAATTTTTGCAATAAAAATATTAAACAAGTTCCATATTTTCAAGAAATAGCGCAAAAATCGACGCAGAACCTTAATTGTTTGGGGTCCGTAATGTCATTAAGAATTATATCATAAAGTAAAAAGGAACCAGCTAACTCTTGACACACCTAAGAGTAACAACTCCTGTTTATCTATATCTGACATAATTTAAAGGACACAAAAACCTTTTTTAAAATTAATAAACTCTCCGCCTTTCTAGGATATGTTAAACTAATCCAACAACTGTTAATAATAGCATTTGTGCGCATTAGCATCACATGAATTCGGCAATAATTCTACTGAAATTTATTGTAAGTATCAAACACACGTAAATATACTATCGCCCATGAAAATTATCGTCAAAATTTTGGTGATCATTTTCGCCATAAATTGTACTAGAATTTTTGTATGTGTAAAACGGTTCTTTGATACAATAAATTTCAGTAGAATTATTAGGCGTGTTGTTACATTCATCAGATGGTTTAGCGCTGAAATCTATCGTGACGTCACACTAGATTACCGCTAGTTTTATCCTTGTCCATATACTACTAAAACAACGGCTATCTTTCTTTAGCGCTTTTCCATCAATTAATTTAAAAACGGCTTGATGAAACAGCGATTAGTGCGCACGATTCATCGATGAATTTAACAACACGCCTATTGCTAGAATTTATGTGATGCTCATGCGCACAAATGCTAATTTTTTAAAAAGCTGTTGCATTAGTTTAACATAATTTAGAAAGGCAGAAAGTTAATAATTAAAAAAGGGTTTTTGTGTTGTAACGGTTTAATTTTGTCGATGCTATGTTATGGTGAATGCGCGGGAAAAATGGGAGAATTGCCTACAGCATTAAATTATTTTTTTTTAAATATTCGAGCTAATCTATCTTGGATGCGCGGACGAGTGGTTGGTCCGATTTTTATTTTCAACTGCTGCCTGTGCCATTTTGCATAGCGGCCGCTGGTGAAACGACATAGGTTTAATATTTTTACTGCGAATATCGTGGTCATCCGTATGGGATTTTTAATTTAAACCATCCATAATTTTTGCAAAGGCTCCAGTTTTGTTGTTGTGTGAATATTTTTAATAATTAATGGTGAAATTTTGCAAAGATGGTCCCTGAAAATCAAGATTATTAGATTTTATTCAAGCCGCCCACTTCGAGGCCACATGTTAACCTAAGGCCTCAAAATTCAAGTATAACTCCAAATTCAAGTTTAACTCCAAATTTGGATACGTTACCAAATTTACGTTCAAACTGACGTCCAAACTTAAGTTTAATTCCAAATTCAACTGTAACTTATAATTTACCTCAAATTTTACTCCGGGGTTGAGTCCAGACTCTGCAGACCACGCTTACCTGCCGTCAGGAAACAGGGAACCTTTTATTAATTTTTATTTAACAATTACTAACCCTTTTTTTATGTAACTTGAAAACTTAAACTTTTTTTTAATTTATGAAATTTAAATCGTCAAAAAATTATTTCTAAATAAATGTAATTTGTTTTTAATCTTTTTGAGTTTTATTTAGCTCACCTGATACCAGAATAATTTGTATTATTATATTATTATTATTTATTTTTTTCTTCTCTTTAATGAGTATTGACCAAGTCAGTTTTTTTCAATGCTTATATGCTAACTTTTTTGTTTTGTCGTGCACTGGTGTGTGATCGCCCAAGCAAGCTCCTATAACATCTAGGGGACTTCCAGTTTGTAGTCCGTAAGAAAACTGGTGGCGCCATAACGAACTCACTATTCCTCACCCTGAGCTGCGGGTAGATTTGCACGCACACCTACAGCTTGATTTGGCGTGAAGCTAACCTGTGCACAGGATAAATTTTGTATTAATTTTCTTACTTTTCCTTTTTGAGCAATTGGTGTGACTCATCATAGTCACACCAGTTTTTATATAAACACTGCTTTTAAAAAAAAAAAGTGCGTGGCAAATTTTTGGCGCCCGATGTTATAGGAGCTTGCTTGGGCGATCACACACCAGTGCACGACAAAACAAAAAAAGTTAGCATATAAGCATTGAAAAAAACTGACTTGGTCAATACTCATTAAAGAGAAGAAAAAAAAATAAATAATAATAATATAATAATACAAATTATTCTGGTATCAGGTGAGCTAAATAAAACTCAAAAAGATTAAAAACAAATTACATTTATTTAGAAATAATTTTTTGACGATTTAAATTTCATAAATTAAAAAAAGTTTAAGTTTTCAAGTTACATAAAAAAAAGGGTTAGTAATTGTTAAATAAAAATTAATAAAAGGTTGCCTGTTTCCTGACGGCAGGTAAGGGTGGTCTGCAGAGTCTGACTCAACCGGATAAAATTTGAGGTAAATTATAAGTTACAGTTGAATTTGGAATTAAACTTAAGTTTGGACGTCAGTTTAACGTAAATTTTTTAACGATCCAAATTTGGAGTTAAACTTGAATTTGAGTTATACTTGAATTTTGAGGCCTTAGGTTAACATGTGCCTCGAAGTGGGCGGCTTGAATAAAATCTAATAATCCTGATTTTCAGGGACCATCTTTGCAAAATTTCACCATTAATTATTAAAAATATTCACACAACAACAAAACTGGAGCCTTTGCAAAAATTATGGATGGTTTAAATTAAAAATCCCATACGAATGACCACGATATTCGCAGTAAAAATATTAAACCAATGTCGTTTCACCAGCGACCGCTATGCAAAATGGCACAGGCAGCAGTTGAAAATAAAAATCGGACCAACCACTCGTCCGCGCATCCAAGATAGATTAGCTCGAATATTTAAAAAAATAATTTAATGCTGTAGGCATTCTCCTTTTTCCGCGCATTCACCATAACATAGCATCGACAAAATTAAACCGTTACAACTCCCCCTCTCCTTCGAAAGGAGGAAAACTTCCTGAAGGAAGTTTTGCGACGATCATGCGGACATAAGAGCTAAGAAGAAGAAGAATCATAACTTAAGAATGGAGGAAACAAATTAGTATACGAGAAATCCAAAATAAATGCGCCTCAGGAGGCATCAATTCGCAAATAACCAAAAGCAGACCAAAAAAAAAAAATTAATGAAGCAAGGTAATGACAAATCATTCATAACCAATGAAGAATTTTAGAGGTCACTTGATAGGCAAAGACCTAAGCAAAAACAATATAATTAAGGCAACTTATACTTAATATAATTGGCAGACTCAAAGATTTACATATCTAAAATCAACCTAATGAAATCAATACGGCGAAAACGGCCTCCGGCAGCTAAACCGCCACCCAGCCCTGTCAATAAAAAAGCAAAACGGGATATTATCCCCGACCACAATAAATAAGGTAATTTTCAAATCCAAACAAGTCACAATCGAGAAATTCTAGGCTTAAATCCAGTAGACAACGGGTAAGCAAAATCAGATTGCTAAGACCTAGAATACGTCAAATCAGGTAAAAAAAAGGTAAAGTAATACAAGGTAATCGAAACAAATTCAAATCATCAATAAAACAACAACTTAAAGAAAGTCTCAGGCTAAGCAATTAAATCCAGGAAAATCTGAAAGGTAAACAAACCAAATTGCTTAAGCTAAGCGTAAAGAAATCCAGTCGAACTGAAATGATACCACGTCAATTCGCTTACACTGATGCCAATAAAAAAAAAGCTACTAAAATCAGAGCAGGGTAAGATAAACAACAAATAACAGTATGTATGAAGACATACTCAAGATAAAGCAAAACTCAAAATAAATCAATGTACGTATAATCCTCTGAAAAGAGATGTACTCAAGGTACTACGCACAGAAAGATAAAAAAGGCAAAATAAGGTAAACAACGAAACAGTACGTATGACGACGTACTCAAGAAGAAATAAGGCACAATGGGGCAAAAGTACGATTAATCCTCTGAAAAGAGTTGTACTGAAAAGTACCACGTACTATTCACAACAAAAGTCAAAATCGAGAGGTTCATAAGTCAAAATCGGGAAAAATAAGTCACAATTAGAGGAAAAAGACGGAAAATGCCGTCCAAGTCTAATAGGTAAGCTAACGTAAATAACAGTAATAATTAAGCAAATCAAATAATCAATCAATCAAAATAATGAACATCAAAATACGCATTAGCTAACTCATACTTCCTTTGTTTTTTTTTATAGTTCAGTAAACATTTAATTAGAGTTCTATATATCTGACTTTATTGTGAATCTTATTATTGTTTTTTTGTGCCGCCCTGTAGGTGCGGGCGCTAAGAATAGGCCTACACTGGGTTTCTAGTAGGGGTATGAGTCCTCTAAGTGCCGTGGTAGTGTTAGCCCTCAGCTTCACTACTTCTGTTGTTTAGTGACGCCCTGTAGGTACGGGCGCTTTTGTTAGTCGTGCCTCCTTTGGTGCGAAACGAAGGAGTCACGACAATAAAAGGTAAGAGTAGTCCTACACTGGAACGGTAGTTGAGGTAGGAGTCCTCTAAGTGTCGTGGTAGTGTTAGCCCTCAGCTTCACTACCTGTCTTGTTTAGTGCGCCGCTTTTATTTTCGTTTAGTTTTGAAATTTTGTAAGTTAACCTTTGCTGTAGCGGTTGCACGTATTTTTTTTTTTTTATTTCTTGGGTTTTAAATTTTGGGAATTGTATTTTTATAACCTTATCAATTCTTGTATTTTGTAATCTTTACTATGGAAGTATGATTAGCTAATGCGTATTTTGATGTTCATTATTTTGATTGATTGATTATTTGATTTGCTTAATTATTACTGTTATTTACGTTAGCTTACCTATTAGACTTGGACGGCATTTTCCGTCTTTTTCCTCTGATTGTGACTTATTTTTCCCGATTTTGACTTATGAACCTCTCGATTTTGACTTTTGTTGTGAATAGTACGTGGTACTTTTTAGTACAACTCTTTTCAGAGGATTAATCGTACTTTTGCCCCATTGTGCCTTATTTCTTCTTGAGTACGTCGTCATACGTACTGTTTCGTTGTTTACCTTATTTTGCCTTTTTTATCTTTCTGTGAGTAGTACCTTGAGTACATCTCTTTTCAGAGGATTATACGTACATTGATTTATTTTGAGTTTTGCTTTATCTTGAGTATGTCTTCATACATACTGTTATTTGTTGTTTATCTTACCTTGCTCTGATTTTAGTAGCTTTTTTTTATTGGCATCAGTCTAAGCGAATTGACGTGGTATCATTTCAGTTCGACTGGATTTCTTTACGCTTAGACTATAAGCAATTTGGTTTGTTTACCTTTCAGATTTTCCTGGATTTAATTGCTTAGCCTGAGACTTTCTTTAAGTTGTTGTTTTATTGATGATTTGAATTTGTTTCGATTACCTTGTATTACTTTACCTTTTTTTACCTGATTTGACGTATTCTAGGTCTTAGCAATCTGATTTTGCTTACCCGTTGTCTACTGGATTTAAGCCTAGAATTTCTCGATTGTGACTTGTTTGGATTTGAAAATTTCCTTATTTATTGTGGTCGGGGATAATATCCCGTTTTGCTTTTTTATTGACAGGGCTGGGTGGCGGTTTAGCTGCCGGAGGCCGTTTTCGCCGTATTGATTTCATTAGGTTGATTTTAGATATGTAAATCTTTGAGTCTGCCAATTATATTAAGTATAAGTTGCCTTAATTATATTGTTTTTGCTTAGGTCTTTGCCTATCAAGTGACCTCTAAAATTCTTCATTGGTTATGAATGATTTGTCATTACCTTGCTTCATTAAATTTTTTTTGGTCTGCTTTTGGTTATTTGCGAATTGATGCCTCCTGAGGCGCATTTATTTTGGATTTCTCGTATACTAATTTGTTTCCTCCATTCTTAAGTTATGATTCTTCTTCTTCTTAGCTCTTATGTCCGCATGATCGTCGCAAAACTTCCTTCAGGAAGTTTTCCTCCTTTCGAAGGAGAGGGGGAGTTGTAACGGTTTAATTTTGTCGATGCTATGTTATGGTGAATGCGCGGGAAAATGGGAGAATTGCCTACAGCATTAAATTATTTTTTTTTAAATATTCGAGCTAATCTATCTTGGATGCGCGGACGAGTGGTTGGTCCGATTTTTATTTTCAACTGCTGCCTGTGCCATTTTGCATAGCGGCCGCTGGTGAAACGACATTGGTTTAATATTTTTACTGCGAATATCGTGGTCATCCGTATGGGATTTTTAATTTAAACCATCCATAATTTTTGCAAAGGCTCCAGTTTTGTTGTTGTGTGAATATTTTTAATAATTAATGGTGAAATTTTGCAAAGATGGTCCCTAAAAATCAGGATTATTAGATTTTATTCAAGCCGCCCACTTCGAGGCCACATGTTAACCTAAGGCCTCAAAATTCAAGTATAACTCCAAATTCAAGTTTAACTCCAAATTTGGATACGTTACCAAATTTACGTTCAAACTGACGTCCAAACTTAAGTTTAATTCCAAATTCAACTGTAACTTATAATTTACCTCAAATTTCACTCCGGGGTTGAGTCCAGACTCTGCAGACCACCCTTACCTGCCGTCAGGAAACAGGCAACCTTTTATTAATTTTTATTTAACAATTACTAACCCTTTTTTTTATGTAACTTGAAAACTTAAACTTTTTTTTTAATTTATGAAATTTAAATCGTCAAAAAATTATTTCTAAATAAATGTAATTTGTTTTTAATCTTTTTGAGTTTTATTTAGCTCACCTGATACCAGAATAATTTGTATTATTATATTATTATTATTTATTTATTTTTTTTTTTTCTCTTTAATGAGTATTGACCAAGTCAGTTTTTTTTAATGCTTATATGCTAACTTTTTTTGTTTTGTCGTGCACTGGTGTGTGATCGCCCAAGCAAGCTCCTATAACATCTAGGGGACTTCCAGTTTGTAGTCCGTAAGAAAACTGGTGGCGCCATAACGAACTCACTATTCCTCACCCTGAGCTGCGGGTAGATTTGCACGCACACCTACAGCTTGCTTTGGCGTGAAGCTAACCTGTGCACAGGATAAATTTTGTATTAATTTTCTTACTTTTCCTTTTTGAGCAATTGGTGTGACTCATCATAGTCACACCAGTTTTTATATAAACACTGCTTTAAAAAAAAAAGTGCGTGGCAGTGTTCTTTTAATTATGTCAAATATAGACAAGAGTTGACTGGTTCTGTTTTACTTTATGAAAAAATTCTCAATGAAAAAGTTCCGCGTCAATTTTTGGCAATTTTTTCGAAAATATAGAACATGTTTAATATTTTTTTTTCGAAAATGTTAGTAAGAATTATTGATCGTGCAATACACAAAATAATTATTGAGTAAATTTTCGGCACTATTATGGCAATAATTTTTAAAATAATTTTCGTATGTGTAAAACGGTGCTTAGGCTGACCTTAACTGACTTAACCTTTAAACGTATACCTACTAGAGGCAGTCTGGGCGCTATAAGTATACAACCAAAGTAGGTCTGTTTGTTACCAAGTTCAGAGTAGGACAGAGAAGGTAAGTGGAGGACTAAAAAGTGGAACTAAGTGTGAATAAGTTCCGTATTTGATTTAAATATAAACGCGTTTTAGACTTATTTAAGAAATTAAAAATGGCTTTATGGTTATATTTATAAACAATGTATAAATGTCTCATGTAAATGCTTGAAACTATATTAGAAAGAATTCAGAAGGCATATAAGATAGACATCATACTGTACCCAGTAGCAAGATATTTATAACACTGAAAAACTTTATAATGTGCTTTAAAATGATACTGATATAGTTTTATTCATCATATTATTTCTGTAAATGCTTACTAATGTACCTATGTATTTGTTATTTATTTCTTTCATGCCCGCCTTAATGTATGGGCGAGTCGCTCACCAGCAAGATATTGGTCCACGTACAACATACATCTTTGTTATTTTTGGTGCTATAATTTTTAGTAACTCATTTAAAGTTTCACCCAATACTCTGAGGCAATTTAAATATTTGTCTCAATTATGTAGTAGCATTTCATACATACATTTTCCCCCATTTTTTTTTTACTTGACTTGCTTTTGGTTGAACCAATTTTAAAATGTAATTATTCATTTTTTAGTACAAATTGGAATTACCCCAACAAAGTAAATAATGTAAGTTTATAAAACTCGAAAGAAACGTCCGACATCGTACAAAGGTTAACATTATTTTAACTTTATCCGACATCCGATGAAATGTTAAAAAAATCGAATAAAAATTAGCGTCAAAATGCTTTGACCAATAAAAACACTTTCGGATGGTCAGATCGTCGGAAATCGGACGCATAATATTCCGGCTTTACACTGACGATAACAAACAGTTTATTGACAAAAAAGTGTAAAATAGAGTACTCTATTTCTGGATAACAAACATATATACCTACTATAATACTATGCCCAACCAAACAAGCCGGGTTTTATTGTGACACTAAGAACGTACAGCCACAGCTTGTACAGCCTTTCAGCTTAGCAGTACAAACAACCGTGCGAAAGAGAAAGAAAAGTCACAAAATAACTTCTCTGTCGCTCCAAGCTGCTGATTGGTCAATGGGAGGAATACATACCCCGCTGCTCGTGCTAATTGGTTAGCCCCTCTCTGTCAATCAATCAGCATGTTGGTGTGGGAGAAAAAGGTCAAGGGTGGTAAAAGTTCATCACCCTTGGAAAAAGGTTATACTGTGATTTTTTTTTCTCTTTGAGTGTTTTTCAACTACAGAGAACAGTGCGCATTAATGCCACATAATGCCGCATTAGCGAGCATTAATTGAAACAGTTAAGACCGATCATGCGAGGCAGTGAGGTAGTTGAAACATTCAATGTTGAGCATTGTGCGGCATAATGCGCTTTTGTGCGGTAATTAAAAAACACCATAGGGGTGTTTTTCAAGTACAGAGCACAGTGCGCATTAATGCCGCATTATGCAAGCATTGGTTGAAACAGCAAAGCCCGATTATGCGAGGCGTTACGGTAGTTGAAACACTTAAGCTGAGCATTGTGCCGCATAATGCGCTTTAGTGTCGCAATTTAAAAACACCCCGGGTTAACGAGGACATAGGTCTGTTTGTTATCCAGAAAAAAAGTACTCTATTTTACACTTTTTTTTGTCAATAAACCCTCGAAGTAGTAAAGTTAGATGCATTTTAACTACAAGACAGTACAAGACTTACGGCGGTTTGCACCACTGTGGTTTAAGCAGTTTTAAGCTCTTCTTAACCTAAGTTGCATTGAGACGGTGTCAAATATGATGACAATAGTCACATTCAAAATGTCCCTTAGTTAAGAAAACAGAAAACCACAACGGTGCAATTGGCCGTTAAAGTTGTTTGCTTATAAACATAACCATAAAGCCATTTTAATTTATAAAATAAGTCTAAAACGCATTTGGCATAAAAATAAGACACGGAACTTATTTACACTTAGTTCTACTTTTTAGTCCTACACTTTCTACTCAGCACTTGATGACAAATAGACCTATGTCAGCCATATTTTTTCTAGGTGACCACCAAGGGTGATAAACCTAACAAGGAGTGCTCGATCCCATTTAAGCCCATATAAACCAATTTAAATGTCAATTCGGTATTTGTGACGTAATCTGTTTGCCTGTTTGTTTTGTTTACAAGTAATATAAAGTCTTAATTTTTTAAAAATATTATACATTACAGTTCTAATAGTAAGTACATATCCAAAATAGTTTTTAAAAGTTGAATATTTAACAAAAATTAATAAAATAAATCTGCCTTCTGGGCAAAATGGGCAAACGGGTGACGTCCAAACATAACCTATATCTGCGGACAAATAGTAAAAATCGAGCACTCCTTGTTAAGTTTACTACCCTTGGGTGACCACAACATACCGGTATGGTATCACAGCATAATTAACAAATACAACATGCTTTTATGAATTAGCGGTAAAGTACGGTCATTTTTCTTGCGCAAGATCACCAACATTTTGCTAAGATATTATAGGTCTGCTTTATTTAAATTGTAATCGTTTCTTTCGTGTTTTGTGCTTAAAAATATCAAAAGCGCCGCCAGGAAGAGATCGTGCTGCCTGATAGTTATGCTGTGCACAAGTAGTAAGCAAAAATTTGCTTTTAGACGTCACCTGTTCCCAAGGGTAATAAACCTAACAAGGAGTGCTCGATCCCATTTAAGCCCATATAAACCAATTTAAATGTCAATTCGGTATTTGTGACTAACTGTTTGTTTGGTTTACAAGTAATATAAAGTCTTAATTTTTTAAAATTTATACTTACAAGTTCTTTAAAGTAATCATATCAAAATAGTTTTTAAAAGTTATTTAACAAAAATTAATAAAAAAATCTGCCTTCTGGGCAAAATGGGCAAACGGGTGACGTCTAAACATAACCTATATCTGCGGACAAATAGTAAAAATCGAGCACTCCTTGTTAAGTTTACTACCCTTGACCTGTTCCTAAAAAAATCTTTTAACAAAAAAGAAGATAAATCCGGTAAAATTTGACATGACATAACCCAACTTACGCGAAAAATTTGTATTTTTAGCTTTTGAGTAATGGCTGCTCTAAAAACTGATATTCACGAGGAAGAACATGAGGGCGAAAATGATAATGAAATTGATGATTTAGGTGAAGCTCCTGAAGTGGCAAAAAAGAACAAAAAGAAAAAGAAGAAGAAAAAGCCAGGTAAGCTATAAATATTTATTATTTGAAAGCATGCATGCTATTATTAAATGTTATTTTTAAAGCCAAAAGTGAAGCTACTGAACTAGACATTCAAGAAACTCCTCCTGACACAAGGGAAAATGGTGTTGCCAGTGGAATTGCAGAAACTACTGAGGAAAGGGAAGGGGAAAAAAAGAAAAAAAGGCGAAACCGTAAGAAAGGGGGAAAGCCAACACAAACTGATCCTCCTTCAGTACCAATTATTGAATTGTTTCCAGATGGAGTTTTTCCTATAGGAGAGATTCAGGAGTATCCTTCCCTTAATGATGATCGAACTGCGAGGGATCGATTTACTTCAGAAGAAAAGAAAGCTTTGGATCGCATGCACAATGATATTTATAATGAAGTGCGACTAGCAGCTGAAGCTCATAGACAGGTAATTAAATAAATTCATTATACCTAGATATGCAGGTTACTTTTAATGTGTTGTGTGTGTAAATTTTGGTAAAATTTTACTTTAAAGTTTAACTAATTTAAACTAATTTACTTATTTTTCACTTTTCGCAATACTGTTTTTAAAAAGGCAGAATAATTTAAAAAAGTTGTTATAGCATAATTTTTAAGTATATATAAGGGTAAAGCTCAAGATCAAAAAGCAAATATTGGTTAAAATTGCATGTAATAATGTAGATATGTAGGACAAAACATACTTTTAAATTGTTTTTTTTTACTTATTTATTTTAAAGCTGTTTATTGCAAATGGTTGTTTACAACAAGGAACTAACTGTCAATTAATTGACGTTCGTAAACCCATTAACAATAACAAGACCATAAAATAAAGCCATTTTTTATTTATCAGGCCTACGGCCAATTTTATTGAGATTTTGTGTATAGAAGTTTTCTGGGGCGCTGATCACAAATCTGAAGTAGTATTTTGTCAAAAACTTAAACTTTTTAATTTCTAACGCCCCACTCGTACCTAACCTCAAAAATGCCCTTTCTAAAATTTCTGCATTTTGAAATTGATTCCATCCACACTGGTTATACAGTTATACAGGTTAAACTTCTTTCCATTGTTTACTCAATAATGTTACTGAAAAACATTCGAAAATTTTATTTTTTAGTAAAAAAAAAATTAACTAAATTTTCTAAGGATTTTTAGACGGATGAGTTGGTTCAACTGGAAGGCGCCAAAGAACCTCACACAAAACATATGGAAATTGAACACTGGTCCATTTTTATAAAACTTCATATTTTGATAGCTTTTTTTATGGTGATAAAAAGTCTCAGTGGGGATGAAGCCAAAAACCCCCACAACCCCTTTAAAAATGCCCCTAAATCTTGAGGGGCTGCAATTGACTGATTTTTAGTGGATTGCTTTACAGAAATATTTTGCAACTATTGTCAAACATACAGCCCCCACTTAAGGTGGCCAACAGTCCCGCATTCTGCGGGACAGTCCTGTATTGGCAGTTGTAATCACGCATTGCAATATTTAATAAAATTGTCCCGCAATTTATCTCTTGCGTCCCGCATGTCGATAAATTAATTTATGGATAAAGTGCAGGTGGCGTTAAAACATTACGTAGAATGCTTATTGTAAAATTTTATATGGGCGGTTGTCAAAACTTTTATGATATACTTAACAAGAACCCTAATCTAGTTAAAAAATGTTATTCAACGGGAAAATACGATTTTAAATAATAAAATGTTGATTTAGTATACCCGATTTTTATTAATCCCCCGTCAACCCTCCCCCGTCGTCCGCCGAATTGACTTTTTATAAAGTTAGCCGCCTTACCCCTACACAGTAAATAGGCTTGGTCCTGTCACTTTCAAAGCAGAAAATCCACCCTCACCTCACTCCTCATAGCTCGTCATGTGACTTTTCCCAGTTTATCAATTTTAAAAGCATTTGATTGTGAATAACATATTAGAACCCACAAAATGATCAGACTCAATACTGTTTGACCTCAACGAATCTTTCACTCTTAACATCAACCCTGGAGGAGGGAACAACCCCAGTCCGTATCAAACCTTGCCATATGTTTCTGCTTAAGGGTTCTCAATTAGGCTAATTGTGAATTCCATTTCACAGCCTCCTGAGGGGTTACTACTCAATATCAGGAGCCAGTTTTAGATTTATGTACACAAGGTGTTCAAAAGTAAAAATAATTTAACAAAGTCTACATAAAGAAGAAAATGTGATATCTGTATTTAACAGTTAGGTTTCTGGCAATTTTTTTTTTGTAATTATAGTTATACCCTGGTAAGATGAGGTTATGAAATTAAAGGTTGCTGGTAACATTAATATTTTTTTAAAGACTCGTCAACATATTCAAAAATGGATAAAGCCTGGTATGACTATGATTGAGATTTGTGAAGAATTAGAAAACACAGCACGCAAGTTAATTGCTGAAGAAGGTCTTAAAGCTGGTTTAGCATTTCCCACTGGTTGTTCCAGAAATCACTGTGCTGCTCATTATACGCCAAACGCTGGTGATAAAACTGTCTTAGAGTATGATGATGTTGTTAAAATTGATTTTGGGACCCATATTAATGGGAGAATAATTGATTGTGCATTTACCCATACCTTTAATCCTAAATATGATAAGCTTGTAGAGGCAGTCAGGGATGCTACAAATACGGGTATAAAAGCTGCAGGTATGTTGTTTTGATATATATTGAAAAGAGTTATGATACATATGTAGTTTAAAATAATTTATTGTACAGTGACAGCCATTAAATCTTGGGCAAAAAATTTGTCAAATTTTGACTTTTCTGCCAATTTTTGTAAATTGCTCTATTACCTTGTTTTACTTTTAATTACAAATTACAAATAAAGCAAAAGGTAAAAGAAAATATTTATATTTTATAAAAACCAATAAATTAATAAATTAATTAACAATTTAATAAATTCAAACAAACTTAAATATCCTTCCAAAAACAATTAATATTTTATTGCCACCCTGTTTTTGTCTAAGACTGAGTTTAGCCTTTCAGGCATCGAATGGACCAAAGCCCAGGCGTAGTCCGGATTTCCTCGTAACTCATTCCACGCCTCTAAAATTTTATCCTTAAGTTCGTTTACATTTTGCAGCTTAAACTCATTTTCCCTATTTATTTTTTTAACTAATAAGCCCCAAACATTTTCCATAACATTTAAATCCGGACTACGTGCGGGCCACGGTAAAACCATGATACGCTGCTCTTCCATCCATTTACGACTTGCCGGGCCGTATAAACGGGACACCTATCTTGCTGAAAGATAAAAATTCTGTCCGGAAATCGATCCAGTACATAAAGAAGCATGATATTCTGTAGTAGATCTATATATACCTCCGCATTGAACCTTCCTTCGATAAAATAACATACACTAAGTCCTTGTGCACTTAGCCACCCCCAAACATTGAGGCCTGTATAGTTTAAGTATCCCATTGTAGTACGACTGAAAAACCTTTTTATCGGTGAATACTATATTTTCCCAAAAAATCGGAGGTTCCAAGTAAAATTGTATAGCAAATCCAATGCGTTGTTCTATATTTGCATTTGTTAAAAACGGTTTTAAGGCTGCCGGGTGGCAGCGTAATTCGGATATTTGCCCTATTCTTCGCCGTGCCGTTCTAACCGATGCTGGAAAATTGCTTCCGTTTTTACTGTAACTACAGATTTAAATGGTTGGTTTCTCAAAACATTAACTAAATTTTGATAGTTTGGGGCGACCACTTCCAGCTCTTCTCTCAAAGGAGTGTGTTACCTGCAATTTTTTTTTTTAATGAATAATACTTGGGATGTTAAGCTCTTCCGCCACATCCCTTTCTGGCCAACCTCTTTGCTGAATGCTGAATAATTAATACTTTTTGATCCAAAGTTAAGTTTGGCATTTTAAAAAATGTTTTTTATGTTTTGTACGGTTCAAAATTTCAATCTATACAAAATTTATTTAGTTATCACATAGTCAAAGTTTAAAAAAGTTGATTAAAGTTAATTTAATTAAAAATAGTCTTGACCATATTTTAATAGGCAATATAGTCAAAATGCATTTGTTTATGGGTCAAAAAATTTGAGAAATGGCTTTCCAAAATTTATTTAAAATGTGCTAATGGATTTTATTATTATTATTTTTTTGTATATTGTTAGACATTATATAATGACGGTTTTTAATGGTATACTGATCGGTTATAAAATAAATTAAAGCTTATACATTTACAAAGACAAATATTTTTTTCTAGTTTTTTTATAATACCATTAACGTTATGACAACCCATATAGTTTTACCTGGTAACCGTTATATTGTCGTTTTTTCAGAACAAAATATTGTCACTTCTCTGCAAACATTAAAATGACCACCCTTTTTCAGAAAATAATATAACTCTTTAAAAAATAAATGTGTACTTTATCTTATGTTCCAGGCTGCATTTAAACCTTGGGGAGTGTTTGCTGAAATCTTTTAAATTTATTTTTTAATAAAAAAAGTTAAACATTTAAATCTAAGAAAGTTGTGACAATTTTACTTGTTGGTCATTTCCTCATCCAATACCTTTATTGCATTTACAACAACAAGACCGTTTCTGCATTCACAATTTTGGGCTAAAATTTTTTTAACACTATGGGAAGCTGCTAGTTTGATTGGGATATTATTAAAACTTTAGATTGAAAATTTTTCTATTCTATTGGTTTTTATTATTGTTTATAAGGTATTGTTATTTTGCTTGGAATTTTGGATATTTTAATTGTACTTGTCATTGCTTAAATTATTTCTTTTCAGGTATAGACGTGCAACTTTGTGAAATTGGTGCACAAATACAGGAAGTAATGGAATCATATGAAATTGAGTTAGATGGAAAAACTTATCAAATTAAATCAATTCGTAACCTAAATGGTCATTCAATCTCACCATATAGTAAGTACAATTGAATTTTTTAAAGAGTATGTATATTTTAATTAAGGGTGATCAAAGATTAGCAACAACCATCTAGTTTTAACATGGCTATTACCAAGATAACGAATCATAAAAAAAGCAACATGCAGATTATAAAATTCACACACTAATATGTCACTTAGGAACCATAAACACTTTTTTTTTATTCAACACGTTTTATTGCAAAGGGTCAATCGCGTTAATAAAGCTACAACTTCTTGTTGATATATATCTTATATATAAATAAAAGAATACTACAACTTTAAAATTAAAAAATAATAAATAAAACACAAAAATATAGTATAAGAACCTGTTAAAATAAATCCTTAAAATACGCCTCCAATCCTGCGAATTAAATGGATCTTTTTAAATTTACAGACCCAAACAAACATGCACTACAAATACCCTAGAAAACAATACCATAGATTGAATGCGATTAGATTTACAAACTTTTTTATTGGATTGTTCTAGTTATTTTAATATTTTTTTTTACATTGGAACATCCAGAAAAGAATTTTTTTTTGATGTTTTAACTGTGTACACCTAAGTTCAGTTTGTGTTTTGTGAAGACCCATTACTATTTAGAAGGTATAATCTTGCCGAGTCAATAAACATATTGTTTACCATAAACTTAATTAAAAAAATATGTGTTTTTCTATTTCAATTGCACCAGCCCTAATCATGTCCAAATATTAAGTTATTTACTCTTGATCTAAGCTATTAGATGGTAGTCTCATTCCACAGAGAATATTTTTTTCTTTAGTATTTGCATGCGTTAAGTAGTTCACTTACAGTTGGAACAATATTAACCATCAAGCATGTCCGCTAGTGTATTTTATATTATGGCAGCACTGGGTTAGAAAATATTCTTATCTTAATAATAGTTTAAACATTAAAGACGGGCCAATTGAATGTTTTTCAAGTAAGGTCAAAGAATAAATAAATTGAAATAATATTGATTGTAACAATTAAATATTACACACTTGTACAGGTCTACTGATATTAGACCAAATCTTAACTGCTTAAGAAAAATTGCTGTAAAATTAGAATTGGTTTTATAGAATACCAAACATATTTTACAATATTTACATATCCAAGATTTAATTTATAATAATTTTTTTTTGGTTGAGATAATTATAGGAAAAGGTTACCCTAAATTTTATATTAAAGGCATCTAGGTATAATTAATATAAAAAAGAAGAAAATGTGTATAATGTACATATAAAGTAAATTAAACTGTCATTAAAGTAGGAAAACTTTTATACAAAAAGAAGGTAATCAGACCAGTTGTTTGTTTTTAAAAAAGAAAGATTCATCCTGACAAAACGCAGGTTTTGGAATAAGAAAGAATCCATGGATCCTCTCTTTGTATAAAGACCCAGAGATTGTGGAACTATAATTCAGAAAGGTACAAAAAAATCCCATTTAAAGAAAACTGGTATTAAGCCCCTTAATGGTAACAGAAACGGTAAAGGAATTTGTATCTTCCAAAAACCCAATGAAAGAAGGATTATTAAAAATCACTTACCATAAACGCGGGTTGTCTCCCCAAAGTTCCCATTTATAAAGTAACTGATGCATCTCATCAATAAGGAGCAAAAAATAATAAATAACAAGTTATAAGTCTGTAAAAGCACACCAAAATTACTAAGATGACTTTTTTAAAAGAAGATTTAAAAAATAGTAACCACACCAAAACCATCTTATAACCATATAAGTTGACATACCTGAATAAAATTTCATTGTAAAAAGGAGACTCTGCTAAACATACATTTAGCAAAAGGCCAGATTCAAGGAAACCCATTAAACAGTCAAAAAACAGCATTTTTTCTGGTCAGCTGCGCTGGGCCATGCTCAGTTTAGAGAGAATGAATCAAAAATTATCCGATCAAAATCAACACACGCTGCTTATAGTGTGGGTAGGTACCAACAGAAACCCCAAAATTGTACGTACCAACTCGGTTTCGTTTTCGAGAAATCGCCAGTCAAAGATGGGAGGACGCTTATATACCGAATAGTTTGTTAGTCAACACGATGAGATTAGCAGCCTAACAGCATGAGAATCTGACTTGCTTCCAGACGTTCGGTGGTTTGCGTCCAGTCAAAAATGTGCTTTTTTTGTTTTAAATCCTATTTAAATTTTTAACTTATCAATAAAAATTGCAAGAAATTAAAAAAAATAAAAATTACGCGCCTTTATTGATTAAAACTTACAAATTGAATGTGTGTTTTTTTTTTCAAATATCTTGAAATTTTTTCTATAATTTAGAATAAATTAACCGTAATTTAATTTTTTCTATCTTTTTTTTATCATTTGTTTTTTGTTTGTTTTATTTTTTTCAATTTTTTATTTCTCATTCAATGAAGCAAGAAACAGTTCCGTTTAGGCTGCCTAAATTGTCGCTCGATATATCGAAGCAGTGATATCACAAAAAATTGTTTTGTTATTTTTTGCTCGATGTGAAATTTCGAAGTGTTCATTTTAGTGAAATATAATACCGTTGACAATTTACTTTAAATAAATGGAAAGTGGGACATATGGGGAAGGGGGTGACCCTCCAGGAATACCAAATAATCAATGCAACACCGGTGAGTTCGTTCCATTAGGAAATAATCCAAATAGAATTTTACAAAACTTGCAAAGAGCGGTTATGGAACATAAAGAACAAAATAAAAGTACTGATAATAATTCTGGAGAGTATATCATTCCATATTATATCGATTTAAATACTCGATATCGGTTTCGGTGAACTTTAGCTCCATTTTTAAACAGCAATATTTTGATATAATTTTTTTTTTCAGTTATTTGTTACACCATTATAAAACACATAGGGCCTGAAAAAATTAATTTTTCACTCATATTAACACAAAATAAAATAATTTCTTTATTTCCCATATAAAATATACTAAAGTAATATGGCTGACCAACACGAAAAAAGTGAGAAAGAATACCTACAAAAAGAGATGATACGATGTCATTTTGTTTAGGATTTCCTCCTTAAAAAAGCAATGTTGCCAGATGTTTTATAATAATTTGTTATTATTGAAGGTTGTTTTTTTCCCATTTACCAGAAATGAATTTTTTTTTATAGAAACAACAAATCAGAACTGACCAACAACAACTTTCAAACTATTACCTAGTTTTGGTTAGTTTTGTTTTCGTTAGGTTTTCCTCATTAAATTGTAAAATTTCTTTATCATAAATGCGCCGTCGAACAATTTTTTTTGATCCGACAACGTCGCAAATTCTGGCCTTTTACTTAACCTAAGAACATAGTATTTTTTCGACTTTTAATTTCATTTTTCTCTGCAAAAATGCATTTTTTCGGATTTTTTCTTTTGGAAATCTACTAAACAAAATGTGTTCTTTTTATCTGTAATATTTATTTTTTTCAAATCGAATGGAGCTAAACTACACCGGACCCCTCGATATCATTCTAGTGACAAAGGGCCATATGTTGTTTATGTTGAGTCAAAAACTAAAAATATAGGGAAACTACACGCAATTCGAATTGGGTATTTTTTAAAAAAAGATCAATATATATACTCTAATAAAACCAACATTACGTCAATAGGTAGAAATAAAATAAAGGTAGAGTTTAATTCTTATGAAGCGGCAAATAAATTAATTAATCATGAAACTTGTATTTTAGAAAACAATCTTATCGCATATATTCCAAAATTCTTTGTGGAAAGAAAAGGTATCATTAGGGGTGTAGACACTTTTTTCTCTGATGAATACTTGCTTGAAGAAATACGGCAGGAATTTCCGAATGCAACATCGGTTTATCGATATACCCGTAAAATAACAACTGATAATAATGTTGAAGTAATTAAAACAGTTCGCAGGCAAATGATTAGTGTTACTTTTAAGGGAACAAACCTACCCAAATACCTCCACATTAATTCAGTCCTATTTGAAGTAGAACCATATGTTCATAGTGTTATCCAATGTAAACAATGCCTTCGTTATGGTCATGTTGACCGTAATTGTAAGGGCAAAAAAAAAGTGTCAAAAATGCGGTGAATTGCATGATGACTCTAACACTCAGTGTGAGACAAAATGCATTTACTGTAAAACCTATGATCATAATGCAACTTTTAAAAACTGTCCCGAATACCTAACACAAAAAAGAATAAAAATTATAATGGTGGAAAAAAATGTTTCTTTTAACGAAGCGAAAAAAATTAATGAAAATCCAAATTATTATAACGTTTTAACACAAAATAGATTCCAACAACTGGAAAATCATAAAGAATTTCCACCTCTTCCTAACAACAATACAAATATACATAATTATATTAATCTAGCTAAACCTAAAAATACTATAAATCGTAATTTACAACGTAGAAATAATAGTCAAATTTTTAGTCAAGATAGCAAAAAAAGAAAAGGAGAACCCTAGAAAACAATACCCTCCCAGTCGTCGAGACTCTGTAAATTCGTCAATTCTTCCAAATCCGTATAGAGATGATTTTATAAATCACAAAGACCAACTTATTGAAAAACTTACTTTTTTTACAGCAAATTTAGTAGAACATATTATGAAATCAGACCTAATAAGATATGTCTACAATTAATAACGACATTAAAGAAAACATTTCTAAATTTTTAGATAATTCGACGGATTACACATAATGGATAACAAAAAACTTTTGATATTACAGTGGAATGCAAGATCTATACTTTCAAACAAACATAGTCTAACCAATTTTATGTTATCAAAAAATTGACTTAGCTATAATATCCGAGACTTGGCTCAAACCAACAGTTAATATAACTTTTTCTGGCTATGATATTATTCGACAAGACCGACCCAACGGAAAAGGAGGGGTGGCTATTATTATAGCATCTTATCTTAAATACAAGACACTAAACATAGCTCTTAAAAAATCATGTGTTGAAATATGTGGCGTAAAAATTTTGTTTGAAAATACGGAATTAAATGTTTTGTCTTTATACAGACCACCTAATTTAGAGATTACTAGCCAAGGTTATAACGAAATATTTAGCCTCTATAGTAATAATCTTATTTGTGGTGACTTCAACGCCCACCACGCAGCGTGGGGGTCAAATAGAGAAAACAAGGAGGGTGTTACTTTAGCTGAAGCAATTGATATTTCTAATAACATTATCTTAAATAACGGTTGCCCTACCAGGTTGAATAAAAATCCAAATTTAAAATCTTGCATCGATATTAGTCTTGCCAGTTCAAATATCAGTCACAAATTTGACTGGAATGTCCATCAAGATACCTTGGGTTCTGACCATTTTCCAATAGTAATGGAATTCGACATAAATCCCGAACGAGATCCTTATATATACCCTGTCAGAAAATGGAATCTTAACTCAGCTAATTGGCATTTGTATGAGAGTAGCATGGAAAATTTAATTTTAAGTTCTCCAACATATACTGACATAGACAGCAAAGTGGATTACTTTTTAAACTCAATTAATAAGTCAGCAAAATTAGCTTTTAAGGAAAATAAACCCTTTTTACCAAAGATTCGTCAAAAACCGATTTGGTGGGATGATGAATGTAATCATTATATTACTAACAGAAAAAATGCTTTTCATATTTACAAACAAGATCCAACAGAAAATAATTTTTTGCTATGTAAAAAAAGAATGGCTGAAGCTAAACGCAAATTTAAGGAAAAAGCTCGTTTACATTGGCAAAAATATTGTAACGCATTAAATAAAAACACACCAATAGGAGACATTTGGAAAAAAATTAAAACCCTAAAAAATGCAAAAAATAAAATTTCTTATGTAACCAAAGATCTCGCAGAAAAAATACAAGAAAATCTGGCACCGGCTTCTGCAGAAATCTATCCAGTAAACGCTTTAATTGATTATGTTCATACTCCATCTGACAGATTTTTGGAAAGTAACTTTAAATTATCTGAACTAGATAGGGCAATAAAAAATAGAGAAAATACATCTCCAGGCTCTGACGATATTTGCTATCCTATGTTACAGCATTTGGGATATTTCGCAAAACAATACTTATTGGAGATATTCAATGACATGTGGATTTTGGGATATGTACCGGATCAATTAAAACATAGTTTGATTATTCTTATATCAAAACATAATAAGGATTCGTCACTTCCTGAAGATTATAGACCTATAAGCCTAATGTCATGTATTACCAAAACTTATGAAAGGCTTATCAAGCTCAGGCTAGAATTCTGGCTCTATCGCAATAAATTGTTGCCGCCAAAATAATACGGCTTTACCCCTGGGATAGGAACAACAGAAGCAATTACTAACTTAACAACAGATATACAACTGGCTCTTACAGAAAATAAGTGTGTTGGTGTTTTGTTTGTAGATATCGTAAAGGCGTATGAAAATGTAAACTTAAATATTTTAGCAGAAAAAATGTTTTCCTTAGGAATTCCATTGTCGATTATATTATTAAAGCGATCCTAGCTTTATATAGTAATAGAAGAGTTTCAATTCGATTAAAAAATAATACACAACTTGCTCCCAGGTATACGTCCCGAGGTATTTGTCAGGGATCAGTTTTATCATCTTTATTGTTTAACTTATACTCTCATGATTTACATCGTATATGGGACAACCAGATATCTTGTATTCAATATGCCGATGATATTGCTGTATACTCCATAGAAGACAATAAAGAAAAATCTGTCGTAAAATTAAACCATATTACATATTGCTTAAAAGAATGGTGTTTCAATAACGCATTTACTATCTCTAATACTAAGTCCACAGTACTATTTTTTACTAGACGTAGAAGTAATAATCAAAATAATATTATCCTAAATGGATTAGACTTTCCTGTCTCGAATTGCTTTAAATACTTAGGAATTTATCTAGACTCTAAGCTGTTATGGAGAGAACAAATAAAGCTTATCATTAACAAATGTGAAAAAGGTATCAATATCTTAAAACAAGTCTGTTCGTTTCACTGGGGGGCAAATCAAGAAATAGCTTTGCTCTTTTATAGAGCTTTTATAAGATCTATCATAGACTACGGTAGCATTCTTTATGGTTCTGCTAGCAACTGTCATCTCGTGAAGCTTGATAGGCTACAATATAAGGCATTAAGAATTTGCGGAGTTATGAAACCTCCCACTATGGCAATTATGGTTGAGAGTCTTGAACACCTTTATGGTGTAGAAGAGAATATCTCGCCTCCAAGTTCATGCTTAAGCTGCTGTATGCCAAACAAACCCCACTAATAAAAAAGCTTTACCAAATTTTCATACAAAATATGACGAATCCATATTGGACACGAAGAACTCTCCACCACTCGCTGTTGCGTATGGGAAATACAGCAATACAATATTTTAGATACTATGACTCAAGACCACTCAACAATAATATATGATAATAGTTACGGAGCTATGCTGTTGTGTCCAAATGTAAATATTCCCAATTACCCTGCTGAAAACATATCAACAAATCTACAATTTAATGAATACTTATCCAAGTACCCCAAGAACAGTCTGGTTATTTACACAGATGGCTCTAAACAAAGTAATAGGCTTAGCGGAGCATTCTATTGTCCACAATTAAAACAAAGCTACTGTTTTAATTTAAACAGTAATCTCAGTATTTTTACTGCAGAAGCAGGAGCAATTTGCCATGTCCTGCAATGGGCCATAGAACAAAACTACCAAAATATAATAATATGTACTGACTCTCAATCAGTCTTACTAAACCTTAAAAATTTTTCAATGGATCAAAGTATTTACCCACACTGTTTCATCATTGAAATATTTAATATCATTTACCAATCACATAATAAAAATTTTTATTTTCTGTGGACAAAGTCGCATTCCGGGATAACCGGGAACGAAGCCGTTGATAAATTAGCTAAAACATCAAGCTCAAATGAATATGATAATACAATAATCATACAGGATTTCTTACCACTATTAAAACAAAATATTAAAAACAAGTGAAATCAGGAGTGGCAAAAGTATGGATCGGAAACAAATACCTTTTATTATAAAATCCATTCTTCAATTCCATCCACCCACTGGCATCACCGTAATAAAATACCTCGAAGAATTACGAATGTGATAAGCCGTTTAAAGCTTAATCACGGCTGCTTTCCTAGCCACTTGCACAAAATAGGACTAAAAGAAACACGTTTATGTGTGTGTAATGAATATGGCGACTTAAATCATATTTTTTATAACTGTGAAATAAACAAAAATCACACCAATAACCTAATACATTTTCTCATACAAAAACAATTTTTCTTGCCATTATGGCTACCTGAAGTTCTCCAAAGTAGTGACATCGAAATATTCTTGTATTTATGTAAATATCTAAAATCTGTAAATGCAAACATTTAATATGATTACCCTAACCTTTGTGTTTTACCCAATTGTACTATCCTTTTTACCTGTGGTCTACCAAGTAATGTGCTTATCTGTAAAGTCGCCCTGATCGACCCCCGGGCGTGAAGTGTGTGACCCTGTCAATATATGTATCCTATTGTCAGTATCAAAGTATTTCCGTGGCTAAAGCACTCGTTTGCAAGGCCAAAAAAAAATGAAGCAAGAAATATTTTAAAAAATTACCAAAGAAGATAGGATTTAAAAATTTGTTTTCCCAATTAACTATCAACTGACGGGAAACGATTATTTGGCAGTTACAACCGTCGACACTCATGTACAAACTAGGGTCACTTTAGTCGTTAAGCGATAAGAGCGGTCGAAAATTTTCGAAAAAGTGTCGTTTCTATTTTCACAAAAATATTTCATCAGTGGATGCCAAAGTGTAAATTACGTTTAATTTATTTTATTTAATATAATTAAAAAAATTAAAAGAGATTTGAAAAAAGAAAAAAGTGACATTCATGTCGTAAGTTTTAATCAATAAAGGCGCGTAAAATTTATTTTTTTAATTTTAAACAATTTTTTAATACGTTATAAATTTTAACAACATTTAAAACAAAAAAAAAGCACATCTTCAACGGGACTTGAACCACTAACGGTCTGGACGCAAGTCTGATTCTTATGCCATTAGGCTACTAGCTTATCGTGTTGGCACACAAACTATTCGATACATAAGCGTCCTCCCATCTTTGACAGGCGATTTCTCAAAAACGAAGCCAACAATTTTGGGGTTTGGTTGGTACCTACCCACACTATAAGCACGCGAAGTGGAAGCCCATATCAATGCACTCCTCGGACCGTCCCATCCCCTCGTAAGATATATTATCAAACACCGCTGCCGACTTTACTAGAATATACAACAAAACGACAGAAAACTAAGATACAGTAAAATATTTCGTTCTTTAATATTAAAATGCAGATGTTTCTCCCTTTCCCTGTTCGGGACGTTAGTTAAGTCTATATTTCCTTAAAAAACACTAACACTGCTTAAAATATACTTTTCTGTTATCGCGATAATATAAGCTTTAACTGATATTTTATTAGGAACAAAAAAACAACAAAAAGTTTTACACGTTCGTAAACAGGCATATGTAGTAGACATGAAAACTATTTAGTAATTGCATAAACATAGGGTTAATTTAAAATACCTAAATACCCAACATTTATTGTACTTAATTAACAACGAAGTATAGTAATCGAATAAATATTTGACCATTTGGTCAAGATATGCGCCTATGTTATCGCTTTTCTTTTTGCTGAATTAATAATGTATTAATAAATGGAATAAAAGAAGATAGATATGTGGAAAATCTTATATGTTGTCTTTCTTGTGTTTCCTTTCAATGTTATTATTTTTTTAACCAACATTTAGTAAGGCAAAAAAGAAAGGCGATATTATTCTAAATCACTAACAATGATATTATTCGTATAGAATAAATAACTGGCATTATAATCTAAGAGGCTAAAGGAACAAGAAATACATTCGCTCTCTGCGCTTTGTCCACCGGTTTAGGCAAATATCATCATCTTAAAAAGTAGGGGTTATTTCCCAAGTAACCATATTTTTTCATCACATTGGCAACACTCTCTAATGCACGAGGTAACCATGGTTACTCTATATACTTTAAAAAAACAATGGATCACATTGATGCCATTTACCGAAAACTTTCCCTAAATGCTACTTAAGTCAGAAACCTTATATGGCAAACAATTACAACACATACCAAACAATTTGCATTAATTTAAAACGTGATTAATTTTAAAATCTCTCACTCCTTCGGACTAAGAGGGAATACATTCGCCCTAAGACAGTCCCAAAAGATGAAACAAATTTTCCAAATTACCAATCATACCTTTAAAATAAATTATTTTTTTATGCACTCAATATAACGTTTGTTCATATTTTATTAATTGTTGCA
>JAHBCN010003460.1:0-74755 GCA_019359885.1 Listronotus oregonensis | reverse complement strand
TAAGGGGGTAATGACCATCATATCCCCCTCTTACTTACGCCAGTGCTATCAATAGGGTCAACTATTCCTTATTAGGCCTAAGAAATTATTTTCTGAATATTGAATTACTACTAACGTAGTAACACCTTAAAAATCTCAGATTTTTATGGTGGCCATTTTTTTATAACTAAGTATTTGAGTTTTATCCCTTTTTTTTAGGGATAACGATATGTGATACTTATGTATCACCTATAATCCGTTATACGTACACTCTTTTAGAGTACACTTTTCAGACAACTGGAAATGTCATTAGTCCTGTCTTGGACCTTAAAACGTAATAGTACATCTCGACGGAAAGGTCTTAGAAATTAAAATGAAATATTTGCCATTTGAAAAATAATAAATAACAAATAACATAAAAATATTAACCAAGATCATCTTTATTTTAGGCAAACTCGTTCACCCTGTATATTTATGAGTGTTTTGATGTCAGATTAAGATTATGACATCGCAATTTCCTGTACTTGATAGAAGTACAAAAGATCAGCGGCTTTACAGATAAGCTCAAAATGAGCTTTATATACCCAATTTGGAATGTATAATAAGAAGATATCCGTCTGTTTGCTCATTCATGACTTTAACTACCTGTAGTATGTCATATTAAACAGCTTCTTAATTCCACTGTTGTTTGTTTATATACAAAAACATAAAATAAACAAATGATTTTAAAGTTCGTTCTTAAAATGAGGAAGGAAAGGGAGAAAATATTGTAAAAACTGGAAACAGAAAAATACAATTTTTTACAACCGCGCGAATAGTACCATCTTTGCGCTTCAAAAATAAACACAAAGTTGAACTTTTCCGAGGAGCAAGCGTTTTTTTTCTTTGTGGCTCGCCGAGCGACAAAATACTTTGTCGCTCGCTGAGTTATCAAGGAAACCGTAATAGAAAAACGTCAAATTTGACACCACACTAGGCGTTGAACGGTGGAAACTTCATCTGAAATTGTCATTAAAAATTGTGAGAATTGCACCTTTACCTTTAATATTGTAAATAATAAGAAAAATGACTAGATCTTATATAGATTTAGGTAATAAATATATAAAGATCTAAATGTATATACATATTACAATAATTATTACGATAAAATAAATTGGTATAGTAGCCACGGTTTTATTAAATCTGTTTTTATTAACTACTTTACCTTTGCAGGTTCCGTTGAATGTTTAATAGTGGTAAAATGCAAATTACCAACTTTAGTTATACAGAATAATAAAAGTTTATGTTCGGGAAGTCCCTACATCGGCATCGTTCTGACGGAGTTTTTTTTTCCACTAAAAGTGGTAGTAATGTACTTTTTTATAAATAATTGAATTTTATATTCTACGTCATATAACTATGTATATTACGACAAATCAAGCAAATTACAAACTTTAGTTATAGAAAGTAATTAAAAAATAGTTATTATGATTACAAACTCTAATTTTCTAAATTTTTCATTATACTTAAGATAGTAGAATGAAGGTACTTAAGTGTTTAGATTTATCGATTAATGAAAAGTATGTATAAATCATTATTAAGATTAAGGTGTAAAGTTTTATTTTGCTTTTTTCTAATTTTTCTGACTACGAAAATTTGATGGGCCAGTTAAATCGATCCACCTTTTGATCCGTTGATAGAGGGCCTGCGCCCGCCCTCACTTGTTTTAGATTCGTAAAGCTTAGAATATTGACCTGTTTATTAAAAAAAGTATATAAATTCATCTGTCAAATGTATACTTTATTTAGTGTTTTAGGAGTAGCCGTTTTTGAGATAAACACACTTTGGATCCTCAATTTTTTGGAAAATGAATTTTTGGGCCCAATTAAAACTTTTTCATATGTAGTTCTTAACACGGTTAAAAACTTAGGAAAAAAATTTCCAACCCCAAAATCACCTCAAAAGTCACTGGGAATTGGGGACCTTTGAGGGTGATTTTAGGGGGTTGGAGGCGTTTTCGGCTTTTGTGCCCTAAAAGACCTTTGATCATCGTGTTAAGAATTATCACTATGCAAAGTCTAAAGCAATTGGCCAAAATTTAGTTTCCATAAAAATTGTGGATCCTTTAAAGTGTGTTTATTTCGAGAACCGCTGCTCCTAGAGACTTAAATAAAGTATACTTTTTTGATGCAGATGGATTTATAGTAACTTATTCTTTAATAAACAGGTCAATATTCTAAGTTTAAAAAAGTTACGACATCTAAAACAAGGGGGAGGCGTAGCTGGCGCCCTCTACTAGCAACATCAAAAGCGTGGACGAATTTAAATTTCTCGCCTCGGAAACCCCAGATCCCAAATTTTGTACCGCTAGGTCATTTGGTTAAAGAATAATTAAGAAAAACGAAAGCAAAATTAAAAACTTTAACACCCTGTATCTTAATAACTAAGCATTTTAGGGCCACGTTTATATGAACTTTTCTACTTAAAATCGATCCAGAATGCCTCCTTCAAATTATGAATACCATTAAGTAACACCCTGATATTTAGTAAACAATTCGCATTATCTATAAATTACATTGATGTCCAAATTATCGCTTTAAATAAAATACAAAACTACCAACTTTAGTAACGAAAAACAGTTTAAAAATTGGTTTGTCGATATCCTTCTTTTATTTTTTATTAATTTTGTGCTACTAAAGGTGGTAGAGATCTATTTTTTTCTGATTCAAATTTATTATATTTATAGCTTTCACATAACACAGGTGAGTATTACGTTTAGATATGATAGGAGGCCATGCTTGCCGCTGCTGTCAAGAAAATAAACAAATGATTATTTGACGTATCAAAAAGTTTTTAAAACAGCTATTGGTGTTTAATAAATTGATTGTAATAATTATCTGATAATGGACAGTTTTAAAAAGTATAAAATATGTAATTGTAAATAATTGAGCCATGTCCAAATATGCCATTCCAGTTTAATATACTTAACTGCGCTAATTTAGAACTGCGACCAACATCTTTTGAAAAATGGTTTGTTCAACAGCATTCAGAAGAATCTAGTACAAATTTCGACCAAATATTGCAATATTCCCAAAAAACGAATGAATAAAATCATTTCAAAATATTACATATATGTTATCAAACACAGACATTTAATACCGAGTAGTAATTCGCCTGGTTTTTCACCCCTAAAAAAGGAAGAAGTATAAGAAGAATTCCAAAAACATTTAGATATTGTTACACAGAAATTTAAATGATAATGTAATACAATAATATGTAAATAACTAATTAAAAGGGTACTAAATAGTTTTTTTATTGTTTTCTTTTGCAGTAAATACCTACTACTGAAAAAACATTTTTACAATAACACACATCTGTAGCGCAAAATGATGCTTGCACGTTTTAAAATGTGAACTGTCAAATTTGAGGTTATATCAATAATCATTAATTTTTACCAATTATTTTATAAAATCTACGGTTGTAGAAAAAATCTTGTGTGTAATTCGAGCGCAAAGTGACATTGTCGCTCTCGCGAGATAGCCGCATAGAGCGACAATGTATTACTTTGCGCTCTTAATACACAAATAGCTATTTTATTTCTAATGTGAGTGGTGTTGAGCTAAATTTTTCTGAGAGATTGATAAAACTTAAGTTTTGGCAGTCTTGGTTTTTGGATACCTAATATGAGTTTATAAATAAACCTTATATTTTTAAAGATAGGACCACCATATTTAAAAAAAAAGAGATAATAAAGTATGGTAATCTACTTGATATGTAATATATGTATATTGAAAAAGTAAAGAGTTTCAAAAAAAAAAGAAAGACAATCAGCAATTCGTGGATTTTACTCTTGATGCCGCCGAACTTTTTTGTATTTTGTTTATTTTATTATTAATGTTACTGATAATTAATTGACTAAAATTTAATTTAAATATTAATTTCAATAACACTAAAATCTTGGTCTTCCATTGTCATTATTTGTGAATTGATACACAACTTTTCGGTTAGTGATCTATCCCCAACCGTTTTCAAGTGATAACCAGAAACTATTTTTAAAAGCTACGACCTTATATAAGCTTGACCGACTTTTCACGGTTCAGCAACGGCAGCCAGATATTTGGAATGTCGACACTAGGTTTGCTAAATACATTTTGGTTGTTTTCAATTATTACAGCTTCTATAAATGTTTTTGTTTTTTCCAGTGGGTTTCTTTATGAATGATTTTTGCTTCCGACCATTGTATGCGGTGTTGTTTTGACTATGCGTGTTCGCAATCCCTGATTTTGACGTTTTACCTTGTTCCGTATGTTTTTTGTGTTCTTTAACTCTAATTTCGAGTCGTCTTTTTGTTTCCCCGATGCGATTATACCTTACCACATTCACAGGGAATTTGGTAGATACAGTCATTTTTTGAAACATTGTTGTCCGGTCTCGTCTTAGTAAGAATACTTCTCAGGGTGGTTTGGAATTTAAATGCTGTTTTAATATTATACCTACTCGCTATTCTGCGGATCTTTTCTGAAGCTCCTTTGATATATGGAATAGTCATAAATATTTGGTCCTGTGGAGCCTTATTCAAATAAGAGTTTTTTGTCTTATCTTGATATTTATCAATTGTTTTTTTAATCAATATCTCACTGTAGCTGTTTTGTTTGAGATCCGTATTTAGATTACTCTTTTCGGCTTGTAGTGATTCCTTACTGTTACATAAGGTTACTGCGCGATTATATAGAGTACGTATGACCCCTTGCTTCGATTCGTTAGAGTTTTTTTTTTATCGTGGGACAGTCCACGAAGGCTGGTGCCTAAGTACTAACGTACCGTGGGTGTCTTTAGTGTGGTGAGAGGAAGTTTGTTCACACGGGACTTACATTTTTGGAGATTGGGGGGAGAAGGAAAAGCTTCTGCGGGGAGCAGGTTCCATAGTCTTGACACTCTAGGGATGAAGGAATGAAGAAAGCGGGAAGTTCGAGGCCTCTCTAACTGAGCTGTAAAAGGATGCATAAAAGTTCCACTACGTGTTGCTCTGTTGGGAGCTGCCAGAGAAGGAATTATACTGGCCAATTTCTCCGAGCAGAAGCCGTGAAAATACCTATAGAAGAGCGACAGATCCCCTACAGCTCGACGGTGGGCAAGAAGAGGAAGCCTTTCTGTGAGCGTTGGATCATTAATAAGACGAACGGCTCTTCTTTGAATGGAGTCCAGAGTCCAGAATGCTAAGTGTTGTGGGGGACGCCATTCCCCAGACATGAGAACAATACTCTAAAGAGGGTCTGATTTGGGATACATACAGAGTGTACAGATTGGAAGAAGAGAAATATTTTCTGGCTCGGAAGAGAAATCCATTCTTTTTTGAAGCTGCCGAGGCTATGGATAAAATCTGTTTGTGCCAGTTGAGGTTATTCTCAAAAGTAACGCCGACGAGATTAAACGACTCTTTGTTCTGCAGAACTTGGCCGCTCATATGTAAGGGATGATCATTTGCAGACTTTTTTCGCGACAGCGAACATGACTGTGTTTTCGAGGCATTAAACTGAACAAGATTTTTGGCGCCCCAATCCAAGATAAGTTTTAGGTCTTGTGAAAGAGATATCTGCATTGACCTGCGCTTGTTTTCGAAATCAGGATTACACGGTGGCTTAAGAAATTGAATACTAGAGTGGAGGGTACTATCGTCAGCAAAACTATGAATGGCATTGATTGTGGGAGAGAGAAGATCGTTAATGTGTAGAAGAAACAGCGTGGGTGCCAGCACTGAGCCCTGGGGCACCCCAGCATTAATTTGGTAGAAGCTGGAGGAATGACCATCTACACTAACTGATATACGTCGATTAGAAAGGAAACTGGAAAGCAAGAGCAAAGCTTAGGTCGAAGACCGTAAGAAGGAAGTTTGTTAAGAAGCCCATCATGCCAGACCTGATCGAAAGCTTTGGATATGTCAAGAGCAACGATCTGGGATTCACCAAGAAACTCAAAGGACTTGTTCCAGTTGTGTGAGACAAAGGAAAGAAGATCAGCTGTGGATCTTCTGTGACGGAATCCATATTGTCTATCATGTAAGATCTTATGTTTTTCCAGATACTTGAAGATTTGGGAATTAATGAATTTTTCCATTACTTTGCAAACAACTGAAAGAAGAGATATAGGTCTATAGTTGGAAGGGAGACTTTTGGATCCATTTTTGGGGACAGGTTTCACACGTGCAGCTTTCCAACTCTCCGGGAAAATGTTCGTCTCGTAAGAGATTCGAAAGAGGCGAGTTAAGATGGGTGCAAGCTCGGGAGCACATTTTTTTAAGACGATTGCTAGTATGCCATCCAGCCCAGACGATTTTTTAGTATTAAGAGAAGAAAGAATACGCTTGATCTGTTTGACTTTAAAAATTATATCGGACATTTTATGAGAAACAGGGACAACTGTTGGAAGGGGAAGATTAATAGGAGGATCAAGCGTAGAATTGACAGCAAATTGTTTGGCAAATAGTTCGGCTTTTCCTTTGGAGGTACAGACAATTCCATCTTCAGAGATTAGGGGTGGAAAAGAATTTCTGCAAAAGTTCTGACTAATATTTTTGGCAAAGGACCAGAAAGCTTTACTGTCATCTGAGCAAGAGAGAACTTTATCTTTTATTCGATTGTTAAAACGGTCTTTTGCTTCTGAGATAGTCTGATTATACTGATTTCTCGTTTCGATGCTAGCCTGTCGATTTTCGGGACTGGGGTTTTGAAGAAACTTTTTGTGGGCTTGAATTTTTAAAAGTCTGGCTTTGTCACAGGATTTAGAAAACCACGGTTTGTGATTTAAAGTTATGAGGTTCTTTTTAGTGTGGGGAATATAGGTCTCAATGCCTAGTTGAATTGTTTCGGTAATTTTTTTACATATTTCGGAAGGATTGAAAGTAGAAAAGCAGGTAGGATCCCAAGGGTAGCTGGCAAAGAAATATGGGAACCCTAGAAAGTAGGTAGGTTCCATAATTAGATTGGTGAGCGAGTTGCTGATTGCGAAATTTTCTGCTGCTCTGCCTTGTGTATCAGTTTTTGTAAATGATTTTCAGAGTGATTGGAATTCTGGTGTAGTGGGTAGATTTTCTGTATACCAAGGTTGTATATGTCCATTATTTCGTTTGACTAAAACCACAAAAAAACGGTAGAGCCGAATTGTGTTCCTTCTCCATTGTGAATTTGATACAGGGTCAAAGACAATTTAGATGTTTTAAAAAACCTTTAAGTTCTTCGCATTATCTGTCCATACGATAAAAATATGGTCAACATATCGAAGCCAAACTTTTGGTTTGATTAGCGCAGTTTTAATTGCGTGTTCTTCAAAGCATTCCATATAAATATTTGCTACCACTGGAGAGAGCGATGAACCCATGGAAAGTCCATCGTCCTGTGCATAGTATTTATCTTTCACTTTAGAGTAAGAACTACGGAGACACAGCTCCAACAACTCCATCACTCCATCCAGCGGCAGAGACGTGCGTTCTACTAAGGTACCATCTTGATTAAGCTTGGCCCGAATGATGCTTAACGATTCTTTTACTGGCTCATTTGTATACAGATTTTCTACATTAAAGTTAACGAAAGTATCGTTTGGTTCTATTTCTACATTTTTGGGAACCTCTGGAGTTTTTAACAAAAGATGGTGACTTACCGACTAATAGTTTAATCAAATCTAAAAGGTATTTTGCCAGTGCAGTCGTGGGTGTATTCCTAGAGTTGGTGATTGGCCTTGAGTATTTTCGGTAGTCCATATAGATGTGGAGGCTTACTATTCTTTCTTTTTACTTTTCTTAAACCTAGTGTCGACATTCCAAATATCCGGCTGCCGTTGATGAACCGTGAAAAGTCGGTCAAGCTTCGGTGAACAACGGATAGTATATAAGATCGTAGCTTTTAGGAATAGTTTTTAGTTACCACATGAAAATGATTTGAGATACATCACTAACCGAAACGTTATGTATTAGTTAACAAATAAAGACAATGGAAGTCCAAGATTTTAGTGTTTTTAAAACCATAACATTGTCTAACAATTTTAAATGAAACGTTAATTATTAATATTACTAACCACAACTTACCAAAACTATGTATCTTTTTTTATTTCAAATTGTTAGAGAGATAGGAAAACAAACATTGATAATTATAGCTAGCAAGCAGAGCAAAAGAGAAATACCTATTCATACCTTTTTGCTCGCACGGACGAACGGCAAGGTGTATGCTCAAAGGGTTATTTTAGGACCGACTCAACATAGGCCTAAACATTACTTTTGATGATTACACTGGTCAACATTTGATTTACGCGGAAAAGCCGGAAGCGATTAGGTGCTGCTAGGGTTTTTGGGATCGCTGATTACGATGAGAGGGTCGGTTAACCTTATCTTGTCAGGTTTAACGTCATTTGAAGGTTTATTTACACTTTGGATCTATCTATATGTATGATTTTTTCCAGATTTTTCTTATGTTTTTATTTTCTCCACGTCTTTCTGACCTTATGAAGGTTAACAGACCTCAAAATCCGATTTGCAAATTTTTTTAGATTTCTTGAATTGTTCTTAACATTTTTATTCAAAAAACACTTCAAAATAACCTTGAAATGACTCTGGGTGATCCTTAGGATAGATGAAAATAAACGCCGGATTGGGATTCAGAGACCTCGAAAACATATATATGCATTTTTCCAGATTTTTCCAATGCTTTTTTCTTTAGTTTTTTATTGTCATTTGTTTGGTTTTAAAAATAAAATTTCGGGTCATAACTAAATTTCACCCTATATGAATGTTTGATGATGAATAATTTAATATTACCCTGAAATATATTTTTTTTCTTTGTGACAGCTCACGAACGATTTTTCATGTACATATATAATATATGCTAGACATATACATATACAAACATGCTCCTAAGTACCAGAGTACCGTGAGTGCCGGGTTTTCCGATGTTTAACCCATCTTTTGTCCCCAATTTCGTCAACGCTGTCCAAGCACTGAAACATGCAAATATTGCATTTCACAGCACCTTTTAGACAACGCGGTAGTGCCACCACGGACGTTATTTTAAATAACTACTACCTATATATGTCTCCCCGGCGAGGAATCGAACCCGAATCGCCGGCGCGGCGAGCCGAGATTCTGACCACTACGCTACCGATTAATCGCAACGGATGCTAACGTCCTAATTCTTAAACAAGATATACTTATGTACAGTCGGTCTATAAAAATGTTGATTATAAGCAGTCCCATAATGCTTTACCTTTACATATGAGCGATCAATTACAAAACAAATAGTAATTAAGTCTTGTTGGTGTTACTTTCGAGAATAACCATAACAAGTTGGCTCGCATAAGCGCAGCACATCCATAGCCTTAGCAACTTCAAAAAAGCCTGGATTTCTCTTTCAAACCTGAAAGTATTACTCCCCTTTTAATCTGTATACTCTGTATATGTTACAAAGCAGCAAGCTTTTAATTGAGAATATTGTTCTCATGTCTGGGGAACGACGTCTCCTACAACTCTCAGCATTCTTGATTCCATTCAAAGAAGAGTTGTTCGTCTTACTAATGATCCCACGCTTACAGGAAAGCTTTATTTTTTTGCCCACCGACAAGCTGTCGCTCTTTTATATGTATTTTTACGGTTTCTGCTCCGAGAAGTTGGCCAGTACAATTCCTTCTCTAGCAGCTCCTAACAGAGTTACACGTAGTGCCACTTTTATGCATCCTTTTACAGTTCAACTTGAGAGGCCCTGAAACTCCTACTTTGTTTGTTTCTTTATCCCTAGAGTCTCGAAACTGTTAGACTTGCTACCAGCAGAAGTTTTTTCTTCTCTTCAAATATTTAAGTCCTGTGTAATAAAACTACCTCTAACCTTAACTGGCACTTATGAACCACGGTACGTTAGTTCTTAGGCCCCCAGCCTTCGTTGACTGTTTCAAGATAAAATAAATAAAAATACATTATCTTCTGTGACAATATGTACTGAGGTTTCCACTCCTTGAGACAATGTGGAGTGACAGTACTCCGCTACTTGTGGCATATTATACTAAGGGAACAATAAAGATGTGACAACATCTATTGCTAACCTCTACAAAAAGAGGCACTTAAACTAAGGGAAACTTTGAATCTGTAGACAAGAAGCCTTCGATATTTGCAGCACCCAGTATGAAGTCGACTACCAGCCTCCCCTCGCACTCTAAACCCCGGACTCTCCCGACTTTTGGTACGGTTGGTACTATATATTGTTAAAAATTAATACACAAAAACTATGCTTACGCTGATTTTAATTATTTAAATATTGTTGGAAATGCTTATAATGTTTTCTAATCCTGTTTTGATCAATTTTTCAGCATTGCTAAAAGTTCACACACTAATTTAAAATTACAATGCTGGATTATTCTTATTCATAGTTTATTTTTGCTAGTTTTAAGACCTCGAGCACTGATACAAACTACATAAATCTGAACCCATTTCCAAATTGCACTGTAATTTGCTTGATTGTGAATCCATGACCGGAAATAACCTATAGGAATACAATGGGGCAATTTTTCGAAGCATTCAGCCATCAAATTTAAAAATGTCACTTTGTTCGGCTAACGTAGGTCAACGGGCACGAGATTTAAGGTATTGCACAACCAAGGTAAAACTAATCTATTAGTAGTTGGTGATAAATGGATGATTTTTATTATTAAGATTACTACGAATATATATATATATATATATATATATATATATATATATATATATATATATATATATATATATATATATATATATATATATATATATATATATATATATATATATATATATATATATATACCCCCAAGCAGCGCATTAAAGTGCAGAAACCGAGATCGGAACTTCGAATAAGTCGTTTTTACGTAATTATCACTAAACAAATTACTTTTAAGTTTTTCCTTCTTTCATTTAGACTTTTTTGGTAATTCTGTAGTTATTATTACTACAATTTGGAACTTAATAGTTTGAGTAGTTCTAGGTAGCTTTTAAAGTTTCTGGTATGAGACTGTTACTATGTTAAATAACTTTAAAGTAGCAAAGACTTTAAAGTAATATTTGATAGTCCCAGTAACTTTGTCTTGTTACTGGTATATCACTTCAAAGTTTTTATTACTTTATGGTAATGTTAAAAGTAACTACAATGTCATTGCTACTTTTAAAATTCCTTCAAAGTTATGAAACTATGAAGTAATATTTAAGGTAAAATTAACTCCCTCGCTACTGACGAAAATAACTTTACAGTAGTTTTTACTTCCCACTCTGTCTTTAAATTACCACAAAGTTTCAATTACTTAAAAAATTACTTTAAAGTAAAGGGACTTTATACAGACAAAAATATCTACTTGTCGGCATTATTAGTTAGTGCAGTTCGAGTAATTCTTGGTGATAGAAGGCTCTCCCTTTTGCTGTTTGTCATATTTTTGGGTCAAAACAAAACTTTGTTTTGTTCCCATTAATGTAAAATAACCATAAAATATATACCACGCCTTTCTTGTATGACCACAATTTTAAAAAACGACATTTTTGTTAATGTGTCTTTGCAAACAAGGTTAAAATACGTGCACCTCACACAAAACGCTACAATGCACTTATTAATTAATTATAGGTTAAAATTCCAATTGGAACATTATAGTAACAATGGGAACTTTATCGTGGCTTCGACAACTTTGAGATGGTTTTGTAGTTATCGCGACTATATATGGTTTATAATATCTACAACTGATATTCTACTTAATAGTAATAATGACTTTAAAGTGATAAAATTGTAGTGGCTGCTACTCGCAGTAAAGTAACAAATCCTTGAAACACACCTTATGTAGTAAATACCACTATAAAGTAATTTCTATGAAAATGCGCCATATTTAGTGACAAAATCTAGGACGCCATTACATTTATTTCAATTTCTTAATAGTATTCAATTATGGAATCGTCAAAAAACCACAAAAAACACAGATTAAAGCAAAACTAAACTCATATAATTAGTAGAAATGGTAAAAAAAAATCTTACCAAATCTATACATTTTTGTCATTGCCTGCCCGAAAAGAAAAGTGTTGAAAAGTATATTTTGAGAGGGCGCGTTGTTTTTATGAATCTATCACATCACATTTCACAAAATTTTTTTAATCGTTTTGAATTTCTATGTATCCTAAGCTCGTAAATCAGCAAAGTTTTTTGTACCTTACAAGCGATAATATTTACTTAAACATAAAAATATTACTTCCATTATAGTTGAGGAGGCTGGATAATGCCGGAAGATGTTATTAAACTCTTTCTAAATATGTAAGACAAAGAAAAAGCGAATACGTCAAGTAAAGTAGGCGGGAACAAATCTTATAAAGTAACTGCTCGGGTAGCGGTGACCACGCCGCTACGTCCCCGCCACGTAGTTGGAACGTAAGTGCGACGTACCGGTATAAGTTCCAAGGTAGTAATTTTTACAAAACTATCACCTTCAAAATGTTCCCCATTTTGGTCATAGGCCTAATGGGGCCGTAGCTATGACGTTCCCGTCACTAGTAACCACAACTTTCGAGTTCCCAACAATAGTCGCGGCGTGGTAGCAACGACTAAAATTGCTGCTTGGGTCAACAGTTACATAACTTTAATACCCAACATCCGCCCCCACATTTATACTTAATACAAAATCTGACTGCTTCAGGCATAATTTGGTATTCATAGAAGGATTTTTGTAAGAAAATTGACTTTTTTAATGTTGTGCCTTTCTTTTTGTAAGTTTCAATTAACCAACTGATTAACATGTAAGAAGCAAAACGACATAACTCTAAAATTGACCCTATTTGTGGAAAAGTGACACATGCCAAAATAATATATACAAATTTTAAATTTTTATTTTATTTAACCTTAAAAAGCAGTACTCAAAAATTTTTAAGAAAGGACAGATGTGTATTTGTTCAGGTTGAGATCGCTTTAAATAATAATACATTATCTATAAATTTTTGACGAATAGACAAGATATTGTTATTAATAGTAAAAAACAAATAGCTAGCAACCTTATTATTCCAGATAGAGAAAAAAAAATCAGATAAAAATTGTAAGATATCATCCAAACCGTCCGAATTTGCTACTTTTTTTTAATGAAACACCCTATATATTATGTGTTTATTGAATAGCGCCTAAAATTTTCCTTTTAAAAATAAAAATGTTGCCTATAATTCATTCATCCATTGTTGAAATATTCGCTATTAAAAAATAAAAATATTACTAATTTACTATATGCAATAAATCACAGTAACCATTGAATCAATCAACAATTATTTTAAAATGATAACTTTGTTTTCCAAGCGAAAGTCGCGCACGAAAGTATTGCAGATCTTTTATAACTTATTGAATTTCATCATTATCATTAGCCGGATTGTTACCAGGTTATTGAATACATTGTTTTTAAACTGTAAATAGGCGCAATAAAAATGTTTTAATTACGTTTACCGAATATACATTTTTCTGTAAGTAATACCTATTAAGGATACCTTACCCTGCCTTATAAGTAGAACATAATTGAACTTTCATTAGCTCAAAAATATACAGGGTCTTTGTTTATATTTACGTGGCTTCTGGAGCCTTTATTTTTGAAGACAAAAAAAATGTTTTACAAAAAAATTGTGGGATTTTTTCCATATTATCTTTTAAAATGATTAGTTAAAAAATATCGCATTAAAAAAAAGAAAAAAATATAGGCAACCTTGAACTTTTTTAAATGGAACACCCTGTATATTATGAGCTACAATAATTTTTTTTCTGATTACAAATATATAAAAATTGATGATATTTGGATGAATCATTTTTGAGAAATTTAAGCTTAAAATATAAATAAATTGAAAAAAAAATCATATTAGTATCAAGAAAGCTATGAAAAGAATAAAATTGTTTCAATAAATTTGACGTATTGATATTGTAAAAAGTTGAAATTTATCATTTTAACTATTAAAAGTAGTTTGTATTACTTTTTTGTCGATGGGCTATTCAGAAAAACAAAAAATAGCTATTATGCGTCTTTTTTATGGTAACAATAATAATGTGACGACAGTGCAAAGGGAATATTACTTATTATATCCTTAACAACGGGTACCATCTAATAGATACTATTAAATACATAGTAAGAAAATTTATTGAATGAAAAAGCTTTAAAATAAACAAAAGGACTACAGCACGAAATGAAAACAAAGTTTTGGATATCCTTGTTTTTTCAGGATAATTATTATACTTTTTCTATTGGACTGGCACTAACTACTTTGAATAATTTTAGAAAATCTCAATTTCGGATACGGCATCTGAACTTAATAAAACAAATTATAAAATTTATTTAAAATTTTACAAATTTTATTCGTATAAATTTATGTCCGTTTAGAATCTTCCTGAACAAAACATGCAGGACCGACCTAAGTATGCATTGGAAATAGCAACACGATCCAAAGTTTTTAAATAAAATTCTATTCACCGACAAGTCTTCCTTCACTTTAGCAGGAATGTTTAATCATAAAAATAAACATTATTGGTCCAGAGAAAACCCTCACCCGATTCAGCAACATAACAATTTTATTGTTTCCATGGCTTTCTTGATACTAATATGAAACTTTTTTGTAATTTATTAATAATTTAACCTAAAATATCTCAAAAATAGTTCATTCATATATCATCAATGTATATATATTTAAAATCAGAAGAAAAAGATCTTTTGTTGAAGCTCGTAATATACGGGGTGTTTTATTTCAAAAAGTTAAAGTTGCCCATGTTTTTCCATTTCTTATTGCGATATTTTTTTACTGATAATTTCAAAAGATAATATGGAAAAAATCCCACAGTTTTTATATAAAACATTTTTTTCTGTCTTCAAAAATAAAGGCCTTAGAAGCCACGTAAATATAATTAATCCAAAAACTATTTCTTGTGCAATCTTAACTAAATCGTTGGGTTGTAAAAAGAATCTATGAACTGGCACATTGATCCCCTAGTTTAAAATCATACAAGTAAGGGAAAGTGGGGGCGTAATTAGGACAATGGTGCACAAATTATAAAGTTACAATTTCATTGACAAATAAATTGTAATTAATATGACTATGAACTAGAACAGGGGTTTCCAAACTACGGCCCGAGGGCCACATCCGGCCCGCGGACAGATTTTGTCCGGCCCGCGGAGAGCTAGCATACTTGAAAACTCCTTTTAGAGAACAAATAATTTTTATAGCAAATTAAATTTAGTTTACTGAAGTATTCTAATTTTATGTTGAATAATTATTAAAGACATCTACATTGTTGGTCATGGGCTAACTCCGCTAACTCATAACATTCTTGTAGGCTTATTGTTATTGTTTTGGTGATAATTGGATAAAGAAACACAGAATTGTAATGAGTAAAGACATGTATAATATGCAGGAAATTTAACTTCAGTATATAATAACTAACAAATTATTGAAATGAATCCAATTAACATTTTATACATTTTAAATAATCACATAACTTTAACAAACATAATGACATATGAAATATAATGAGATTTATGTAATTTAAATTTTCCACTGACAATAGTTTGTAGTTGTGGACTAATTTTACTTGTACCAATTATTAAAAGAAATTTAAGATGCTCATCAGTTAATTTCGATCTGTAAACATTTTTTGTGTACTTCATTTTGGAGAAGGTTTTCTCACACAAATAAGTAGTACCAAAAACAGAAAACAGACCACGAGCAAATTTATGTAAATTATCAAATTGTGTCAGTGGAAGACTCTTATAAAATTCCAACAAAGATGAGTTTTGATATTTGTTCTTAATTATATCACTGCATTGTAGATCAATCATTTCCATTTGAAGTTCCGGGGCTAGGGTTTCAATGTCAGTATCAAAAGGATTCTGAAAAATCTTAATTTGATTCGCAATGGCATCAAAATCCGAGAAACGAGTATCAAAATTTATCTTCAAAGCACTCAAAGTTTCGATTGCAAAATCGATAGGAAACTCAGTCTCAGTAGTGTGGCCGAATATTTCACATGTTTTAAAATGTGAAAAACATTTACTTCGTAGTTGTGATTGAAACAGTCTCAATTTCTTCCGAAATGATTTGATATTAGTGTATAAATCAGGAAGATGCTGGTTTTCTTCTTGCAATCCCAAATTCAGTTCGTTCACATGTTTTGTCAAATCAACATAGAATGCTAACTTCCACAGCCATGCGTTGTTTTGTAATTCAGTAAGAGGGCGATGCTTTTCATTCAAAAAAAAAATTTTGATTACTGCTCGAAGTTAAAAAAAAAAAACACTGAAGGACTTTCCCACAACTAAGCCAGCGTACGGCAGTATGATAAGGTAAGTCAGTTTCTCCAATCTCTTCAATAAATTGTCGGAGTTGTCGGTGATTCAGCCCAAAAGATCTGATAAAATTAACAGTTGATATGACTGGTTTCAGAACGTCAGACATATCCAAACATTTTCCGCATAAAGACTGTTGATGAATGATACAATGTAAGACTAATGGTTTTGAACCATCGTCATTTTCTACAGCCTTTGACACAAGAGCGACCACTCCTTTATCTTTCCCACTCATGTTTTTTGCCTCCATCAGTTGTAATACATTTCAAGTTTTTCCATCGAAGGTTCTTTTGATTAATGGCCATTTCAACTCCTTTAAAATATCTGTACCAGTAGTTGTGCCATGAATACTATACATATCCAAGAAGTTCTTCGTGTACTTCATAGCTTTTATCTACTTTCGAATATAAATCAACACCTGAGCAGTATTGGACACCGTTGACTACCCAAAAGAAAACCACTCAAATGTCCATTTTTGTCGAACAGTTGAGAGGATATATTTTCAGCGATGTTTTCTACCCTTCGAGCCACAGTGTTTGCTGACATACTGACATTTTTTAATAAATTTACCTTTTCAGGGCACATTTCTTCGGCTACTTATATGCATTCTTTGATCATTTCTCCATCGGTGAATAGTTTTCCACGTTTTGAAATTTCAAGAGCCACACGAAAGCTGGCACGAGTTGCAGCCTCTTGTTCAGTTTTGAGTTTTGTAAATGAAGATTGTTGCGATTTCAATCCGCGGTGCATAGCTTCGAATTTTTCCGTCCGCAAACTTCCAGTATATTTTGAGTAATTTTGAAAATGTTTTGTTTCATAATGACGTTTAATGTTATATTCTTTGAGAACGGCTATGCTTTCATTGCAAATCAAACATAGCGCCTTGTTACTGGACTCAATTACGAAATACTGAATGTTCCACTGATCTTTGAATTTTCTGCATTCACTATCAATTTTTCGCTTCTTTTCCATACTACTAATTCACACAAAAGCAACAATTCAAATCAAAATACTGTTATAAAGATGTCTTAAACTTAAACACGCACAAACACGTTTTAAGGAGGTATGCAATATTTTATTTAACAAAGTGTCATAGGAACTGACTTGTGGTTGCGCCATAGCCTTCTTATATATTCCAATTATTGCCATCTAGAAGTGAGTGGAAGACACCAGAACTTTCTCGAACCAACGAGATTATTCTGTACGTGCTATTAGCGCCATCTGTTAGCGATAGAAGGTACTACCTATTTCCGCTTGTGTCCACCAGATGTCGTGTCACGTTACTCCTCATGGCTCGTACTCTACGACTAATCTAGAAATTACAGATAATGACAGGAAAAATAATAATATGCAGTGTTGCCCTTTTGCGGACTTTAGTCCCATTTGCAGCCTTTTTTAAACGTTGTGTACTTGTTCGAACTTTTTTTTTCATCAGTGGACTATTTCACTTCTTACCACCGGCAACAATGATAATATGGTTTTGGCCCTCGGAACTTACTGGAGTAATCAGTATGGCCCTAAGGCTGGAAAGTTTGGAGACCCCTGAACTAGAATATCACATTGTAGAGGCCGGTAGGGCGGCAAAATTTGGGTAGTCAACTGGAGGCGGATGAGTAAATTCACCACTGACCTTAGCTATTACAACGATAGTTTTTTAAGATAATTAAAACCACCTTCAAACTATTTATTTAAGGTTATAAAGAATAAATGTTTAGGCATAGTTTTTTTTAATTTCACTTTATTAATATTATGGCGTAAAACTCACAAAATACTTTTTAATGTATTTTATTTTTCTTTTCTAAAATGATCACCTTTTACAAAAAAATACAGAACATAGTGGATTGGATGCAAAGGGATATAAATATATTTTTTTAAATTAATGTAAGCGTAAAATATGCAGCTTAATTAATTTAAAAAATGGCAAAAAATAACAAGTGTGTGTCATTAAAAATGTTTTTTAAGACCATAAACTTGTCCCTTTTTGTCAAAAAGCTTTTTTAATAACATTTAATTTCATATTTTATACTTAAATTCGTTTTTTTTTAATAAGTACTTGTACCACTTTGCATCACTTCTTTATAGTAATTGAGCCTACGTATATATTTTAAACCATTTTTATGTACGAGTGTACAACCAGATTATTATTTAAAAAGGTTAAGTTCCTAATTTAACTAGTAATTCGTTTATAATTAAAATCTAACTAAATTAGCTAAATTTTAAACTGGAATTAAATGATTTATATTTTGGTTCGCCGAATATTATGAATATTATATGGTTGAAATCGCAGTGCGGGTTACACCGGTATCATAGCAACGGATTCAAAAAGCACTTGCAATTGGTTACCGATTGCCAACCAATGAAATGTGGGAGCGTTTATTCAGTAGCCCATATGTCTCTTATGAAAACCACTTCACATCAAGCAATAAACAATATCGAGTGACCCAGCGGACATGTAATAGCTAATTAATTTCTTATTAACAAAGATATTATTTTAAATTTGGGAGGATTTCTTACGCATAAAATTACACTCTTTGAGGACTTAATAATTTATTTTTACGACTTCCAGTTAAAATAAAAGTAAAAAAATTTTTTTTTACTAATCTGTATGTTTTTTCGACCTATCAAATTCGCCCTTAAATTATCTTTTTAACCATGTTAAATATGTCTTTGTTTAAAAAATGGCATAAAAAAATTTTTTTTCAAATAAGCTTCAGAGGCCATGAAAAATCAGTTTGGACCATATTAAAATATAGTGTGGTGAAATTTTTTAAAGAAAAATAATATTTACAATTATAAAATTTTCAAACATAAAATTGTACGGTAAAACCGGAGTAATTTAAATGGCAGTTTGGGATAATTTTGACATAAATAGAAATATGCCTAGTAAAAGACGTCATGAAAAAAGACAACCTTATCTGTTAAAATACCGATTTTTTTTGGTTGTTCGGTTAAATTGGTTCACCCAAATTTAATTAAATTTTTTACATTTTTTAGCGTGGTTAAAGTCAGTCGACAAAACAGTTTAAAAAAATAAAGATATTTATATATCATATTTAAAATGTTTTTTTTTTATTTATATTTATTATTATGTAGAGCTACCCACTAAAAAGAACATCTTGAGCACTTTTTGTAACGTTATTGAAAAATTGATAATTTTTAATTCTAAACGTTATTTTATCATGCCTGTTTCGTTTTCTTGAATTTTCGATAATTTTCGTTTCTGTAACATACCCTTGTAAATATTTTTAATACGGTATAGAACAAACATCTTACGGACGTAATGTACTTTTATATTAACGTTAAAATGTTGCCATGTATAGAATGGTTTTTTAAATACAAGTTCGATACATGTGTTAATATACTCAGATACGATTATAATTTGTTAAAACAAAAAAATGTTATTGTTGTAACGTTATAATAATGATATTATTTAAGCAGAATCGTTACGTTTACTGCGTCTACTATTTTTCCCCGTAGAAATGTAAACACAGTTAACATATCGCCCTGTTTGTTAAATGTACCCGCACAAAATTGGTACTTTTTTTGACAACGACGCCAGGTTTAGAAAATTAGCTTCGATTTAGTACTTAACCTTACTTTATTTTAAGAACAATTTGTGTTTTGTAAAGGGTTTTTTTCCGGATAAAAAAAAGGGGAAATATGGATCGTAAATAAGCATATTACATAATTTCATTAAACTTCAGTTTTTATGTATGTATGTAGGTATATAAAAACTGACCAAAAACCCAAAATTTTTGAACTTAATGTTTTTAAGCCATAAGTCTAGAAAATCCAGCATTAGCCGTTTTTTAAGATAAATATTGGGGTAATAAGTCCGGTTTAGTTTGGTGAGGTCCCCCATTCCTAGCATATAAATTAAAGAAAGTATAGATTAAAATTTGGTTGTTTTCCTTACATATTGAAAAATATATATATATATTCTCCATTAGTCATTTATAAGACTGGTAACAGTGTATTTCAGGTCGAGTCAAGCGGTTTGTAGGGCGACTGTAATTAGCTTAGGAACTCCTGGAACTTTGCGAGACCTGCAAAACACTTGTTTTTCGGTCATGTAATGTACAATGTTTTTTTCCACCAAAACTATTTAAAAAAAAAAAAAATAATATTTTAAGATCGACAACAGGTTATTTATCCGCTTGAATGGATTTTATACTTATTATAACAATAAGAATAATTTAAGACACCCACAGTACGGTAGATTGGTAACCCTTTTGGACTGTCCAAAAAAAAAAAATCCACTGAAGTTCGTTTTTCCTAACAACCATGCATAAAAACGGCTATGCTTCAAATTAAAGCTTATTTTTAATTTATGGATCTGCAAAGTAACAAATGGGTTTGGTGACAAAAGAGCCTGGCAAAAATGTTTTTCCCGGGCCTTAATTAAAATTTTTTTGGGCTAGCCCAAAAAAAATTTCTTTCTGGCCCAAAAAGTTTTTCAGAAAAAAAAGTATTTTCCATCGGTCAAAAAAAAAAAGTTTAGGGGGCTTATATGCAAAAAATTTGGGTTTTTTAAAAAAATGAAATACTTTGGTTGAATAAAATTTTATCAAAGTTGTAACTTTAAAGTATTCACTGTGATGTATTTTATTTTTACTTTTTAGGGCCCGAATTTGACACTTGACACATAAATAATAGTAATAATAATAATAATAATTAAATTATTAAAAATTAATTTTTAAATAAATTGTAGATGCAGCACATTATGTTTTTAAATGAAACTAATCATAAAGTGGATTGGCAGTTAAAAAAAAGGCTTTGGTTTAACATGCTCAAGTAACAATGTATTACTGTAAGTAAAAGTTTTCTTTGGGGTAAATTGCATTTTAATTGCATTGTTTATCAAATGAAGCAAAATAATTATATAGTACAAAGTGTCTAAATGTTTTTTTTTTTAATTGGGGGGTTTTTCTAGTTTTTTCCTTTAGTAATGGCTAATCGAGTAGCTTTTAAAAGAAATTTTTACTATATACTTTAAAAAAAATTTAGGTTTAAAGCCAAACAAGGTTTTTTCCTGGGAAAAAAAAGTATCTATGATACTATCCAAAAAGTTTTTTTTTTTAAACTTGTGATATAAAATTGTATTTTTAATTAATGAAGCAATTATGTCAGTAACCAAAAGTTTTGGGCAAATATTTTACAAAGTTTTTTTTTCCGGGGCAACTAGCAGGAAAAAAAAAAAAAATGGATTTAAAAAAAAATTTACATACAGTTGATTTTTAATGATTTATAGATTATGTAGGCCATTTTTTTACCTAACTTTAGACCTTTTTTTTTTTTTAAATTACTTATATTTACACATCACAAAAAAATTTTTAAACTTTTTTTAAGTAAATTCAGAAAGATAAACATTTACCAAAAATTTTTATATATGAACTGTTAATTTGTGTGGTTTAGAAAAAAAGCTTTCCATATAAAATGTCTTAAAAAAAATTTTGGGGAAAAAGAAAGAAAGGAACATCAGATATTTTATGAATAAATTTTTCTTATAGTTTATATTAGTTTTTTTTTATTAGGGATAGTTACCTGTTACTTTCGGGGTGAACGAAAAAATGATAATCGAAAATAACAGGCGATTTATCACAACATTTTTTTACATCCATTTTTTTCTGTGGCATCTTTAATAGCAAAGTGGACGCAATATTTATTATTATACACAAAAATGCTAAAACTTTAGGGTAAACAAATATTGTTAATTAATTAATTTCTTGAGGTTTTAATAATCGATAGGGTACTTCACAGTTTTAGTTTTAGAAAACTCAAACACAAAGGATATTTAATCAAATCTTGAAGTATGCTAGTACTATTCTATTTTTAAAAAATTGCGCGTTGCTATAGGACATTTAATTATAAAAAATCTAGTCACCCTCCGTGACATCAACCAGGCCTAAACAATGTAAAATTCATTCATCTTTCGAAATCACTGCACATTACGCTTTAATATAGTTCAAGACGCATATCATGGCCTTCTGAAGCGTATCCGAATTCGGGGTCAGTTTAACCTTATTAGGTTAGGGTCAAGGGCATTTCAAGGTCAAATTTGCAAAATTAATCGCAACCAAATTTGAAGAGTGTATAGCTATGTTTTTAAAGTTGTTGAATACGAATCCTTGGTCAGTTTGACCTGATTGGATCAAACAAAACAAAAACATAAAGATGCCATGGTCTAGTCTTTCAGACCTTCATTTTTTTGTAGGGCATTTCAAGGTTAAATCGCAAAAATTTGATGGGATCAAACTGATCACGGATATGTATTCAGCGCCCTCAAAAACAAAAGTATACACAGTTCAAATTTTATTGCGATTAATTTTGTCGATTTGACCTTAAAATGCCCTTGATCCTGACCCCGGATTCGAATTCAGCGATCCTAAGAACATAAGTATACCATGGACAAGTCTTTTGGACCTTAAACTTTTTTTGTGGAGCTGTGTTATTGATCTAGACCATTTTTTTCAAAAAACCCTATACCACCAGGTTTACAATAAACATTATTTTGGTATAGAATTTATTTGATAAACGGATGGGCGCAAATTGCAATATTCACTTACTTGTTTATACCTGGCAACCCAAGACTTGTGATCAGAAAAAGTTAGGTAACCAAACGGTTCTATATTTTTTAGGCTTTATTCTTTCGAATAAGATTAAGTTTTTTCTTAGGAAATTGAGTAAAAGTATTTAAAAATATATTTATGGTAATTATTTTTTAAATGTTATATGTTATTAAAAAAAATCATTTTATTCTGTAAGCAGACAGGTAAAGATCGCTCCCATACTATTATGATTTTTGAGATCGCAGTGGTAAGGCATGCATTTTCAAATTACCTTGTATACTTAAAAAAGTACTTGTCTCATTTTAGCGGGAAGTTCGTTCTACCGAAAAAGTTACCTTTTTTCAAAAACATAATTTGTTAAATAATATTTGTCATTTAATTACTTCAAAAACATCATTCATAAACTTTTTTTATGCAAATCAATATATACTGATTTACGACAATACCAAAGAAAACTTATTTAGCAGTGATGAGTCCATAATGGGATTTCTTTTTTGTTTATTAACTCTTCTGGCTAAAAAGGTACTAAATAATTTACAGTGACATTCCAATTGTCTTGGAAATAATTAAAAATAACGATTTGATGTTTCGCTTATGGCATAATATACGTCCCAATGCGTCTGCTTATTTAATTTTAGTAGTTTATTAGCGAAGGGAAACTGCTTTGATTTGTGATCTGCGAAATCCCCTTAACATTTGTACAGGTACAGGCGTGTATTAAGAGTGGGTATTAGGATCATACGTGTAGCAGTGACGGCGACTGGGTCGCCGCACCGCCCTCTCAGAAAAAAAAACAAATTAAAAAAAAACCTCTTTTTAAAAATAAAAGTTTTTCTCTTAAAGGCTAGTATAATTAAAGTGCCGGAAAACTGCGCAAAAAAATTAGGATTAAACTGAGGTTCATATCTAGAGCTGTAGCAATTACTTTTAAAAAGTAATTCAATTTCAATTACCAATTACAATTCTAAGTAGTAGTACGCTAGTTTGGGACACAACAACATAAAAAGTCAGGTTGGCGGCAACATCCTGGACGAGAGAACAGACCAGATGATTCCCCAATACTCATTCAACAAAAACTTCGAGGTAAAAATTCCAGATCGAAGTGAGTGGCAGCAACCCGATCTACCCGGCACGGTTGGAGACATCATATGGTGTACGGATGGTTCCAAAACCGAGCAGGGAACTGGAGTGGGCGTGTACAGTGAAATGAGAAATTCACAATTCCCCATTCCACTAGGAATACACAGTTCTGTATTTTAAACGACAATATATGCTTTACTGCATTGTGCAAAAGAAAATAACATGAGGGCTTATAAAAACAAGTGGATCTGCATAATAACAAACAGCCAAGCGTCACTAGGGGCACTAGTGAACCCCAAGGTAACGTCCAAGCTGCCATGGGAAAGCCAAAAAGAACGGAAGTCCTGGGAAAACGCAACAGAGTAACTCTCTTGTGGGTACCAGGACATTCGGGGATAGAAGGCAACGAAAAAGCGGATGAGCTAGCGAGACATGGATCATCCACACCATACTTTGGGCCGAAACCTGCTCTTGGAGTGACCAACACCTATGGACGAGGGCAAACCAGGGAATGGATCCGAAACGAACACGAAGAATACTGGGGAAACCTCAGTAGAATAAAACATGGAAAAAGCTTCATAAGAGGCCCATCCAAAAGAACGAAGGAAGAACTACTCAGACAAAGTAGGAAAAGGCTTCGCATAACAGTAGGGTTGCTAACAGGGCATGATAACCTAAGAGGACACATACACAAGATAGGCTCATAAAATGGGGACCCAAGTTGCAGAATGTGCGACGAGGGAGAAGAAACAGCCTACCATATCCTGTGCGAATGTAAAGCATTGAATCACAAAAGATAGGCATTATTTGGGCAACTGGAAATGAGCCCACAGAAATATATCAACCAACCAGTCTCGGGGTTATACAGACTTGTATATAGAAGGAACAAGACTAATGGGAGGATTGATATAAAAGACAATGGGAGATTAGGCCAAGCAGCATCAAAGTAGCAGAAACCGAGATCGGAACCTCGAATAAGTCGTTGTTACGTAATTATCACTAAAAAAACGACTTTCAAGTTTTTTCTACTTTTATTTAGACTTTTTTGGTAATCCTGTAGTTATTATGACTACAATTTGGAACTCAATAGTTTCAGTACTTCTAGGTAGCTTTTGAAGTTTCTGGTACGAGACTGTTACTATGTAAAATAACTTTAAAGTAGCAAAGACTTTAAAGTAATATTCGATAGTCCCAGTAACTTTGTCTTGTTACTGGTATATCACTTCAAAGTTTTTATTACTTTATGATAATGTTAAAAGTAACTTCGATGTCATTGCTACTTTTAAAATTCCTTCAAAGTTATGGAACTATGTAGTAATATTTAAGGTAAAATTAACTCCCTCGCTACTCATGAAAATAACTTTACAATAATTTTTACTTTCCACTCCGTCTTAAAATTACCACAAAGTTTTAATTACTTAAAAAAAATACTTTTAAGTAAGGCTCACTTTATAGGGACGAAAATATCTACCCGTCGTCGACATTATTGGTTAGTGCGAATCGTTCGAGTACTTCTTGGTGTTCAAAGGCTCTCCCTTTTGCTGTATGTCATATTTTTGGGCAACTTCGTTTTGTTTCCATTTATGTGAAACAACCATAAAATATATGCCACGCTTTTCTAGTGTGGCCACAATTTTAAAAAACGACATTTTCTTTATGTATTTTTGCAAACAAAGTTAAAATACGTGCAGCTCGCACAAAACGCTACAATGCACCTATTAATTATAAGTTAAAGTTCCAATTGGAACGTTATAGTGACAATGGGAACTTTATCGTGGCTTCGGCAACTTTGAGATGATTTTGTAGTTATCACCACTATATGGTTTGAAATATCTACAACAGATATTCTACTTAATGGTAATAATGACTATAAGGTGATAAAATTGTAGTGGCTGCTACTCGCAGTAAAGTGGCAAATCCTTCAAACACACCTTATGTAGTAAATACCACTTAGAAGTAATTTTTGTAAAAATGCGCCATATTTACTGACAAAATGTAGGGCGCCATTACATTTATTTTAATACTCTAATAATATTACAATTATGGAATCATTAAAAAAAACACAAAAAACATAAATTAAAGTAAAACCAAACTCATATAATTAGTACAAATGTTAAAAAAAACATTTTTCACCAAATCTATGCATTTTTATCACTGCCTGCCCGAAAAAAAAGTGTTGAAAAATATATTTTGAGAGGACGCGTTGTTTTTATGAATCTATCGACATTACATTTCACAGAAATTTTTTCATCGTTTTGAATTTCTATGATAATATTTACTTAAACATAAAAATATTACTTCCATTATAGTTGAGGCTAAATAATGACGGAAGATGCTATTAAACTCTTTCTAAATATGTAAGACAAAGAAAAAGCGAATACGCCAAGTAAAGTAGGCGGGAACAAATCTTATAAAGTAGCAGCTCGGGTAGCGGTGACCACGCCGCTACGTCTCCGCCACGTAGCTGGAACATAAGTGCGACGTACCGGTATAAGTTCCTAGATAGTAATTTTAACGAAACTATCACCTTCAAAATGTTCCCCATTTTGGTCGTAGGCACGTAATGGGACCGTAGCTACGACGTTCCTGTCGCTAGTAACCACAACTTTAGAGTTCCCAACAATAGTGGCAGCGTGGTAGCAACGACTAAAATTGCTGCTTAGGGTAGTTAATCAAGACGGCTCCCAGGGAAGAAGAATAAGAAGAAGGTAGTAGTAGTAAATTACGATTACCAATCACTAGCATGTTTGTTAAAAGTAATTCAATTATCAATTAAAACTGAGTAATTTTAATATTTTAGCAATTACTCTTTTTAAATTACCACATATATTAATCACGATACACTAAACAAATAAAATATGTATACTAATATGCATCATAAGCTTACGTCACACTATTCAAACTGCTTTCTTTGCAAGTTCAATATTAAATGATTCTAAAATAAAAAAATTTTCCTACCCAAATATAAACAGATTTTTTTACAAAAAAAGTATAAAAACGCTGGCGGTAAGCATCAATCGAAAATATTAAATCGGCGCGGAGGCGGCGTTCGCCGAATTCAATTCGGCTCGCCCTGTTTTGAAATGCTTTTTGTGGCTGGCCAAAATTCCGGCAGTTTTTCCATAAAGTAAGGCAATTCAATTTTTTGTAGTAATTCAATTTTTATTAGGTGAATTAATTTCTAAGTAATTAAATTACTTTATAAGCAATCGAATTACTTTCTAAGTAACTAAATTACTTGGGATTCGTGAAAATCAATTACCAATTACAATTGCATTATCCCATTAATTAAAAATCCAAATACAATTACCTTTTTCGGAAAGTAATTGAATTAAAGTAATCAAATTACTGAGTACTAATTATATATGATTTTTTAATTATTTTTATTTAATTACCGACAGCACTGCTTCATTCGAAAGAACAATGACACAACTCAAAAAATAAAATACTCAGAAGAGGCATTGATTTTTTTATATACTTTTTATTACTTTGTAAATAAATTTTTACTTTTTGACTAAAAATTAATAACAATAAATTATTTTCAGAAATTATTTTATGTACTTTGCGGTCATTTATTAAAATTAAAATATCTTGTTATTTCACATAAAAATTAAGGACTAGACTAGGAGAATTTTCTATAAATATTTTTAAATTTAAATAATTTGGAGTTGTGTCACTGTTCTTTTAAATGAGCGAAATGTTCGAATCCCCGATCAAGCCGCCGCAAGCAATAATTAACAAATGATTTTAATTATCGAGTAAAAAGAACTCAAGTACTCAAGTAATCACTGGATTACTCAAATTGCTCGAGTACTCGGTATTTGTGGCTAAGGCTCGAAAACGCGCCTGTAACTGTAAAGACAGAAATCTGCAACATACGCCGCAGTTGGCTTCGGGGTCCTGCATATTTGCCATCACCTCATGTCGGGTTATTTATTCCCGCCTTCGCGGGGAAGAGTCAGTTTTTTTACAGACAGTGAGGAAAAATAATTGATGCATTTAAGAAAATTGTTTATCAGGTTTTAAAAATATTGGTTACTATTTCAACAATTGCATACGAAACTAACAGTTCTTCAACTTAAAAATGAATTAAAAATTTTCCGGTAAAAACTCTGGACAAAGAAAGATTAAATTTTCTTGCAGTGATCCCTATTGAAAAAGTTATGATTACGTAGTGACATTTTAAACTTTAATGAAAAAGTGATTAAAAATTTATTGCTTACAAAAACAGAAGAATGGAGTTTCATTTTAAAAAATTAATTTGAAGTGTATTTGCTATACTCTGTTTGAGTCTTAAGAGTCCATTCGCGCCGCGAAAATTGGATCCAATTTGGGGTTCGGGGCATAATGTTTTTCTCAAAAACCGTATAAGTTATCGTTAATTTTCAAAAACTATATGAAAGCCATTACTTAAATCTAGGCTTCTGCTGTAATAGTTTTTTAAATTTGGATTTAGTTTTTAATATTTCCTTGAGTGAAAGTCACCCTAAAATCGATTATGTTTAGATACCATTTTCTCTTAACTCGACTCATATTTCAAAAATCCGCTACAGCAGATGCATAGATTATTTCTTTACCTTTAAAATGGTGTATAATTTATGTCATTTAAGTGAAAAATAGTGACCGAAAAACGTTATCTCCTGTAGGTAGGCTTGCAATCGGAAACAACATCGCATCGATACACCGAATTTGGAAGAACCTAAATAAAATACCTATAATATTTTTCTACTACTGTATAAACAAGAAAACTTTGTGAACGCGAATGATAACGAAAGAGAACCTTCGTGTTACCTGGTTGCTAAGCGTTGCTAGCTACGAAAGTAATATTTTCAGCGCCTGGACAAAAAGTAAGAGTAAAAAAAAGAAAATATGCTTGTGGGAAATATTAGGATTTATTTATAAAAAGTAACTAATTTATGACAAAATATTTTAAAAAACTAGGTTAGGTATTAACATTAAAAGTAATTGTGCAATTTGAGCAATTAGCAAAAGAAATTGGAGGAATAATACTTGAATTAACAGTTTTTAAATTTGTTGTTGGGGTATCGTTATCACCTTTAACTACGTTAATATTCATATTTTTCACTGTTACTTCATTAGAGGAAATATTGGTAGGAATTTCGTGTAAAATCTTCTTTGAAATTTCCACCTTATTACTATAGGATTCAGCAATATATCCCTCCGCAACAGAAGAAGACTTCCAACCTCCATGCCTTTTAAGTCCAAAATATCGACATCCGAAGCATTGGCAAGAAACGTAGTTGACGCTCTTCTAAAAGAATGGCCAGTGTATCTACTGATGTCTTCAAGCTTCAAAAACTTCGCAATTTCTTTAGGTACATTTGTGTATATAGGTGCTTTCCAATTACTTGATTAACACATTTACCTCTTTCATAACGATACAATAAACGCTCATCTAGAGCATTCCTTGGTCTCAGCTTAATATATTCCTGTAGAAATCTGACATAAGGAACTGAGCCTTCATCGTTGGTTACTACAAAGTTTCTTTTAACTTTATTTTTAGACTCCACTATTTTTACTATAGCCACGTCATTTCTTATTTCTACATCACTTAGCTTCATTCTGTATATTTCGTCTGTCCGGCATGCCCCAGCCACTCCCATAATGGCTATTACTTTCATTGCTAAGTAACTTTGATCAGGCGCGTTAAGTAAAAACTTTATGATTTCTTCTTTTTAAAAATTTTGACTTTTTTTCCTCATAACCATCGTTTTTCCTTTTAATAAAAGCAACTAGTTTCTTGAACTCCGAAATATCTTGAACGGAAATTGTTAACTTGAGCATGGAATATACAGACCAGAGGGTTGGTGGTGATAAAGACTCGGATTTTTCTTGAAAATACGCCAACATCACATTCTCGTCAATTCGCCCCACATTTTTTGTAGCAAGCCATTCAGAAAACGATTTATATGTTTGATGGTACCTCTCTTTAGATTTGTCTGGCAGAAGTGAGGCACACGCAAGGTCAGCTGCCTTTTGGATGCCATTTTCATATTCATTTAACTTTTTAAAATGGGAATGGATTTATACTAAATTAACAATAATTCAAAATCTGACAAGTGCTGATGACAGACAATGTCAACAATAAATGTGTTGCTATGGATTAATTTATAACAGGTAAAATTTCAAAATCTCTGATATTTCTATTAAAACATGATGTTAATGATTATTAAATTATGCGATACATAGAACAGTAGCAGAAAAAATATAATACATTACACGATGCGAAAGGCCTTTCAAGTGTTCGGAGGTTTTAAATAGCCTCGGCTACGCCTCGGCCATTTAAAAACCACCTCACACCAAAAAGTAAACTTTCGCATCTTGTAATGTAAATAACTATTTTAATGCGGCTATACGAAAATTGTGGTGTGAGAGTTTGTTAGTCTACGCCCACCGTCTCCACGTCCTTTCGCCCGACCCCTAAGATGTAGCGTAAATGCACTCTTAAATAAAAAAATGTCACAATAACTTGACGTGTGGACATTGTATAGTACAGGCCTCCAGCATAAAATTCAAAATATTCCTATTACAGAAAAAAACGCGACTAAAAATATTAATCGATGTGTTCAAAAGTGAAAAAAAATTAAATTTATCTGAAAAAAATATTTTCCTAACAATAAGAAAACGGAAGATATGACAATTAATTATTGTATATATTTATGCATCCGCGGTTTTTCGTATATAAAATAAGTCTCTTTACTAATAGTTATAATTAAAACACTTCAATTAATTAAATAGCAATCATAAAACAATTAGTATATGTAATTAAATTTAGGTAGTGTAAAAAAACAAAATAATAGATTTATATTTTCTTGACACTACCTCTTAACATGACTAATAGATTGCTATTAATACACACATGTCATATATCAATGATTTATTTAAAGGCAAATATGAATAGTTATAATAATGTTTATGACACGGAAAAACCACAATAATTATTGTTTAAACGATTGTTTGTCCATCACAAAGGTACCGACTTGGTAAATTAATCAGGAAATCATATCGTATGCGCAATATTTGTTTGTAAATTTGTATTTTCTAGGAAACTCTCTGTGTACTCTAGATTGTAGGATAAAAATAAGAAACATGTTAGCTTACTCTAACAGGATTAGGATAAGTGGAATCTATAACCATTATCAATGGCAAGATAAATGTGCATTTCTATCGATATGTTATATTCGATTTGCATTATCGATTTGCAGACATATCGATACGTTAAAAGTATACCTAGGATTAAGAGATATGTTGATTATTAAACAGCATTTTGTATTTTAGTAGGAAATCTTTATAGTTATTTATGTATTAAGGGCATTATGAAAATGTTTGTGCCTCCGAGGCCAACAATCTTACAAAGCCGAGGGCCTTTTGTCCCGGGGTTTGTAAGTTGCCTGTGGTATAGTCTGTCTCAAAGTATATCGTTATGGCTTTTGACGAACCATACCCCAATAAACCTTTAACGATTTTATTACCTATTATTCTTGGGTAAACCCATTTGTCCATAAGGGCGTGGGTGGGCCAGGTATATTTTGGCGAATATTTTAGTGGCAGTGTTGAATAACCGTTTTTACTGTGCGTTTCGAAAATGTTGTTTTACGAGAATAATAACTATGTCGCGTCGAAATCATTTGTCATTAGATGCAAAACAGGTTTTGACAAATGTGTATGAAATTTTAATTAATAGAGGTCTAATTAAACAAGAAGCTTTAAAAGAAACCTGCCTACTTACCAAAACTCCAATATCATCGATAAGGGATATTATTATTAGTGAAGAATTGAACAAAAGAAAAAAACGTAGTGATTTTAAATCTTACCGTATAGACAATAGTGATCAGGACCTAAGAAGAAAAATATATTGTCTTTATGAAAGCGGAGTTATTCCTACCTTGGATAAACTGAAAAAGAAGCTAGACGAAGACGAAACCAATATAAATATTAGCCGTGCCACTCTCCATAGAGTTGTTTGTAAAATGGGATTTAAATACCGCAAAATAGACAAAAAACAAGTAGTAATGGAATCGCACAGATTACGCACTTGGAGATTTAATTACCTTAAGAAATTAAAAGATATAGGTTAGAAAACAGATCCATAATTTACCTTGATGAAAATGGTTCGATACACACGACACAGTATCCAAAGGATGGGTTGATTCCAGTCAAAACTGTCAGACAAAAGCACTTCAAATAAAGGAAAACGCATTACCATAATACAAGCTGGTTCAGAAGACTTGTAATGTTGCTGTTGTCCTCAAAGAATATTAAGGATTCTAGCTTGGATTATCCTGAGGATACAAGTGCAGAACTTTTTGAAAACTGGTTTCAAAATTATCTTTTAAACAATATTCCAAACAACAGTTTTATTATCATGGATAACGCAAGCTACCACAGCCGTCTGCTACACAAAGCACCAGCTTCATCAAGTTCAAAAACTGAAATCCAGGAATATTTGTTAGAAAATGATATTTATTTTGAATTCAGTTACAAAAAACGCATCTTTTGGAAGTTCCTAAATTCATATGCATTAAAAAACAATATGTATGTGATAATTTGGCTGAACAGGCTGGGCATCTGTCTTACGGCTTCCCTTCGTATTACTGTATGTTTAACCCCATAGAGCATTTGTGGAACCAAGTAAAATAAAATAGCAAAAATGTTACACCTACTTTAAGTCCCAGTGTTATAAATTTGATAAAAAATGTAATTACTAACATACCAGTTGAGAACTGGAAAAATTCACTACAGCACATTATAAAAATTGAGGACTTTTTACATTTCTAACCAAAACAACATAAATCCCATTGTAATTAATCTCAATGATGACTCTGATAGTAAAACAGAATTAAAATTTAGAAAAATTTAGATTAAAAATGTAATTATATAGATAATGAGTTATAAATTTATTAAAACTTTGCATATATTTAATTTTTTTTTTTAAAAAAAAAATTTTTTTCCCTTTTTTTTTAAAAAAAATTTTAAAAAAAAAAATTATAAATTTTTTTAAATTCCTTTTTTTTTTTTTTTTCCCCCAAAAAAAAAAAAAACCAAAAGGGCCTTTTTTAAAAAAATTTTTAGAAAAAAAAAAAAAAAACCTTTTTAATTTAAAAAATTTTAAAAAAAAAAAAAAATTTTTTTGTCAAAATTCCCAAAAAAAAATTTTTTTAAAAAAAATTTAAAATTTTTAAAAAATTTTGAAAAGGCCCCCTTTGGAAAAATTTTTTTCCTTTTTTTAAAAAAAAATTTTTTTTTTTTAAAATTTTAAAAAATTTTTTAAAAAAAAAAATTTTTTTTGTTTAAGGAATTTTTTCCCCCCCCCCAAAAAAAAAATTAAAAAAAAAAAATTTTTTAAAAAAAAAATTTAAAAATTAAAAAACCTTTTTGGGTTCCAAAAAAAATTTAAAAAAAAAAAAATTTTGGTAAAAAAAAATTTTTGGGTTTTTGGTTTAAAATTTTTTTTTTTTCCCCCTTTTGGGTTTTTAAAAAAAACCCTTTTTAAAAAAACCCCCTTTTTTTGGGGGTTTTTTTCCCAAAAAATTAAAAAATTTTTTAAAAAAAAATTTTTTTTTTAAAATTTAAAAAGAAAATTAAAATTTTCCAAAAAAATAAAAAAAAAAAAAAAAATTTTTTTCGGGAAAAAAAAATTTTTAAAAATAAAAAAAAAAAAATTTTTTATAAAATTTAATTTAAAAAAAAATTCAAAAATTTTTTAAAAAAAAAAAAAATTATTTTCCTTCCCCAAAAAAAATTTTTTAAAAAAAAGGTTTTTTTTTTCCCCCTTAAACCCCCCAAAAAAATTTTTTTGGGAAGGCCCATAAAAAGGGTAAAAAAAAAAAAAAAAAAAAAAATTTTTTTTTAAAAAATTTTTTAAAAAAAAAAAAAATTTTTTTTTTTTTTTGGGGGGGGGCCCAAATTTGGTTTTTTTTAAAAGGGTGTTAAAAAAAAAAAAAAAAATTTTTTAAAAAAAAAAAATTATTTTTTAAAAAAATTTTTCCCCCAAAAAAAAAATTTTTTTTAATTTTTTTTTTTTAAAAAAAAAATTTTTTTTTTTAAAAACCCTTTTTTAAAAATTTTTGGGGAAAAAATTTAGGTTTTTTTGGAAAAATTTTAAAAAAAAAAAGGGGTTTTTTTAATAAAAAAAAAAAAGGTTAATTTTTTAAAAAAAAAAAGGGGGGAAAAATTTTTTGGAAAAAAATTTTAAATTTTTTTTTAAAAAAATTTTTTTTTTTTTTTTTTTAAAAAAATAACCCCAAAAAAATTTTCAAATTTTTTTTAAAAAAAAATTTTTCCCATTTTTTTGGGGTTTTTGGGGGGGGCCCCCCCCTTTTTTTTAAAATTTTTTTTTTTTTTTTTTTTTAAAAAAAATTTTTAAAAAAAAAAAAATTAAACCTTTTTGGGGGGGGTTTTAAAATTTAAAAAAAAAAAAATTTTTTTTTAAAAAAGTTTTTTTGGAAAATTTTTTTTTAATTTTTAAAATTTTAAAAAAAAAAAATTTTTTTTCCCCCCCAAAACCCCCCAAACCCCAAATTTAAAAAATTTCAAAAATTTTTTTTTAAAAAAATTTTTTTTTTAAACCCCCCGAACCCCGGGGGAAAAACCCTTTTTTTAAAAATTTTAAAAAAAATTTTTTTTAAAAAAAATTTTTGGGGGGTTTTAAAAAAAAAAAAATTTTTTTTTTTAAAAAAATTTAAAAAAAATTTTTTTTTAAAAGGGGGTTTTTTTTTTTAAAAAAAAAAAATTTTTTAAAAAACCCAAAAAAAAAAAATTTTAAAATTTTGGGGAAAAAAAAATTTTTTAAAATTTTTTTTGGGGGGTTTTTTAAAAAAAAAAAAAAAAAAAATTTTTAAAAAAAATTTTTTTTTTTAAAAGGGGGAAAAAAGGGGGGGCCCAAAAATTTGGAAAAAGGAAAAAAAAAAAAAATTTTTATTTTTTTTTTTTAAAAAAAAAAAAAATTTCCCTTAAAAGGGAAAAATATCAATGGTGAATAAACAATTTTAAATTAAAAAAAATAAATATTTAAAAAAATTTTTCCGTTATTTTTGGGAAATTTTTATCCTGTTAAAGAAAAAACATTAAAAATTTTTCTTTAAAAAAAAAATAATTTAAAAATTTGAAAAAAACCTTTTAAAAAAAATTAAATTTTTTTTCAATTGATGAATGGTTTTTTTTAACCCCTTAAAAGAAAATCGGCCATTGGTCCGATAAGTTAAATATCACCTGAAAACTTACGAGTCTGGGCTTTTTCTTACCCAAGGCTTTATAGCCATTTTCTCTATTCACAATCCAGGGGACAACACAGACACTACTTAGTTTTTTTAAAAAAAACCCCTTTTTTTTTTTTAAAACTCACAAATCATTAAAACATTTCAGGAAAAAAAAAGGGAAAATAACAAAATTTTTTTTCTTTTTACAAAAAAATTTTAAAGTTCGGGTTACCCCGAAACCCGAACGAAAATTTCCCCTTTTTCTTTTTTTTTTTAAAAAATGCATTTATTTTTTTTTCCTTTTTTTTTTAATTTTCAACTAGCAGTTGAAAATGTAAAAAATTTTTAAATAACTATTTCTGCCAGTTTTCCCCGGCATTTAAGCACATAAAAAACTATTATGCACCATTTTAATTATTTTTTTTTAATAGTTTATATTTGAATCAAGCAGATTTATTAAAAAATTTGACCACAGCGAGCCTGCAATCGATTCATCTGTCCCCACCATATACTTCGCACCTTGCCAATATTGATTATAGTCTGAAACATTCCTCCTAATCTCTATGGGCGAAATTGTTGATGTTAAAGAAAACACTTTTTTTAAAAAAAAAATTTTCATTAAAAATTTGAAATTGGGCCAGTTAAAACCCCAAAAAGTTGGAAAAAAAAAAATTTCTGGGGTGTGTTTACCAAAAGGTCCCAATAAAACTTTTTTGATATAAAAAGTGGCTCTGTTATTTAGTGTATTTTGTAGGTGCCGCCGCCAAAAACTAGTTAATATGTTGGTTCAACATCTAAAGATAGAGGATCCGTAGAAAAACTTAATATTCCCGAAACAAAGATCGATAAATAGCGTATCTTTATAATTATTGATGAGGGAGATAGGAGATAGGTGGTTTAAAGTTACTCAGAACTTATTGGTCTCTACGCCCGACGAACTGCAACATCAATAGATTTTTTTTATGTTACTGTAACGGTCGTTGTTTTTTACAGCCTACAACTACAGCAACAGCCTTACAACATAGGCAAGATTCCTTCCATTATTGCAAAATACCTGGGTCTGACCGATGCGGACAAATATACTTGTCATTGTTTGCAGAACCTCTACAATTTTAAAGGAGAACGCGGAGTTCAGCTGTGGTTGAGGGATGATTCTTTTAAATAGCTTTTCCCCCAAAAATTTTTTTGGGGAAAAAAGGGTTTTTTCACTTTAAAAAAAAAATTTTTTTTTTTTTTTTGGGGACACACTGTAAACAGTTTTGTTTTATTGTATCGACAATCAACTATTTTTAGCAGGTGGACATTTTTATAAAACATTACATTTCCTCGAAAAATTAAATTTTTGGTCGGTTTTTCCTCGTCTACCACATCGCCAGACAAACTGTTTATTTTAAAAGTTTTATTAAAACCAGTTTTTATACCTTCTACAGGTTGCCATGCGTAACCAAATTAAGCAAATGATGATGTTTGGAGAAATTTGTGTGCAACCCCTCTAAAGAGAGTTTCCATTGGATAGCTGGATCCTAAAGCTAAGGGTATTATCGGTAAAATGGCCGGAACTTATAATCCAGAATTTTATTGGATGTTGGTTAAGAATTCTAATTTTCTATTGGCCCATCTCTATTAGAAGGCGGGTTTTTTAAAAAAGTAAAAATATTGGGATGCAAAAAAAAACATAGGTTTTTTATTTTTTAAAAAAGAAATTTTTAAAATGGGAAAAGTGTCAGTTATTGAGCCTCTAAAGAAATTCCATCCCTAAATAAAGAAATTTGGGCCCAACCCCCAAACCTTTTTGGGTTTAAATAAAGAAAAAAAAATTAATACATTTTTTTTAAAAAGTCTTTATTAATTTTTTAGCTCACCCACTTAATTGTTTTACTTTATATATTCATCTTTTTATATGGTCACACAGGCTTAAATAGGGTACCTTAGGAAAAGTAAATGGCAGTTTATTAATAAAGGCCTCAAAAATTTGGAAAATAAAGAAATAGTTTGCAGTTAGCATGTTCAACACTTTGTGGTATTCTATTGTAAAACGACTTTAGGAAGAATTGTTTTGGGTTAACAATGGCTCTCCTGAGTATTTTATTTTTTTGAGTTGTGTCATTGTTGTTTCAAATGAAGCAGAGCTGGCGGTAATTAAATTAAAATAATTGAAAAATCATATTTAAAATTATGGTAATGTTTTAATTTTTTGCCCCCCGCCGATTTCGATAATTTTTTGCATAGGGGGGAAAAACCCAAAACTAAAAAAGGGGTTTTTTTCCCCCAAGTTTTATTTTCGAGATATCGATGGATTAAACATGATAATTAAATTAACCTTATTTTCACTATCTTGCCCTTTTTTATTACAAAATTGGTGATAACTACACTAAACTATTATACAATAGTTAAAATTTATCAAAGATAGTCATGTTTTTATTTATTTTATTAAGTTTTTTGGTAAAAATAAAAAACTCCCACAAATATCGGCTATTTAAATAGAATGCTATGAGATGGCGCCACCCATTATTTCCATACAGAGTCTATTAATCTAAAGGGGTTATAACATCGTCGAGAATGGGGATGGCAAAAGTCAAAGACGTGAGGGTGTGAAAAGGGCGCTTATGTTGGCGGCCCTTTTCGGGGGGCTCTAAAAATTTCTAAACATTCTCAGCTGTGGACAGAGTCGTGCCACAAGTCGAAGTTTTTATATGGGGTTATTTTTACGTTGAAAATTTTGTGTACAGAGTTGATATTTTATTGGTTTTAACTGTTTTTACTATATTGTTTTTGGTAGTGTTTAGTCGTGTAGTTTTAATTAGTCCTTAGTGTGCAATAGACCAAAAAGTTGTGTCTCCCATAAGGATTCTGTTATTTGCTCGGAGCATGTTAAATAAGACGATTTTTATATGTCTTCCAGAAAAATTGCAAAAGCGGTGATTATGAAATCCTGATCAAAAAGGAAAAAGGCGATTAATAAAAGGTGAAAAATATGATATATCCTAAGGTTGCTATTACTAACAAATATTTTTTATTGTAGCAGTTCCATTCAGTTTGCATTATTTCACTTCAGATAACACAATCACGGTTTTTAAGTCCACCAGTGACTCTTCACAACTCTGAATGTAGTTACACAGTTATTAGTAAGTGAATTGAAATTTTTGTGTCATTTAATTAGATATTTAAACATTTTTATAAACCTGCCTTCATCACACAGCGTAACGATTTTACGAGCAGCGCATGTATCGTTATAAACATAGCAACTAATTAATTAAATTCCCTATTATATTATTTATTTAATAAAAGGTAATTTGGTAATGACAGCAGAGCTGGCGGCAAGTACAAACAAAACAGGGTGTTCGAAAAATGCAAAAAAAAAGAAAAAAAAGTTTCTTTAAATATGCATCCAAAAATGCATAGTTTCTAAAATACAAGGTGTTAAACTTTTTTTAAATAGATATTTTGAAATTATTTTAAATACCCTAAAGCCGACTTTCATGGTATTTTTTAGTGTTATTTCTATTAATAAGGGCCTAATTTAGGCCTAATTAAATTAATATTGGTCATTTTTTTAGATTAAGCAATTAAATATGCAACTTTAACAAAATTAATTGTTAATTTGCAACTAGAGTTATACACCGTGTTCAAAATTAAGTCGGCACTATTGCTAACTTTTTTATTATAAGAGATACAAGTTGGGTTAAATTAGCAAAGTTGTGTACATTTTTACGCTGATTACAATGACAATAATAGAAAAACAAATGAACATTAAATTTACGAGTTATTCACAAAAATATACTTTTTTTAAATGCAACACCCTGTATTTGTTACTTTAGTTCGATAGAGAGTGTAATTTTCTATACAATTAGTTATTAACATCTTTTTTCTATGATGATAAATAGCAAAGTTATTTCAATTTAAATGCATTTTCCGTAAGTGGACGCAGGCAGCCATGGAATTCTTAATATCGCATTTTTTGTACAAATTATATCGTAGTACGCTATGACAAAAACTAAATTTAAATAAAGTTCGCCATAAAGGATATAATTTGTCAAACCTTCTAATTACTTGGGTAAATAATAAACATCGTAGTTTCAGTTTTTTTAATAATAACACTTAACTAAGTAACATTCATAAAATACATTATGCTAATAATAGCTATATTGGCATCATCCAAAAAATCCTCCAACACATTTCTTAATAAATTCAGATATTGTTTGCCTGTTAAAGATCCTTTATAAAACACAGGTCCAACAATTTTTGATCCAATGAGGCAGCACCATACGTTTAAGCAAAAACATCTTTGTGGATTGAAAGGATGATGGCGCAGGAGATTGCAATGCTCCAATCATGTTGGTTCTTTCGGTTAAACATGCCTCTATTACTAAAATTGGTATCATTGCTTTAAAAAATTAATCGTAAAAAGTTTGGTTTTTCTATAGCAGCATTAACAAACCATTGGCAAAAGTTTATACGCCTTTTGTAATCACCTGGCAACAAAATTTATGTGGGTCTGTATTCGTGGGGTACATGATTATGTTTTTTTTTTTTTAAAATTTTATTAATGGTTTCTTAGCATAGATCAAGATCTTACCTACACTCTCTTGTGAAATTTTCATGATAAACTTTAAAATATGTCAAAACATTAATTTCTGTTTGTTGATTAATTATAAAGGTTTTCTAATTTCTACGCTTAAGAAACACTTCTTTTTGATTAAAACTTTCGATAAAGGAGTAAAAAATATCTTCTGTTTGGCATATTTCTTTCTGGAAATAGTTCGACTCTAAAGCCTGATTCCATTTTTTTGGCAAATTATGTGGGATTCTATCATATCAAACTTCTCCAAATGACAACATTTTAAATAACAGTAGCATAAATGAAGTGTTGCCTTGGATTTACTAGTTGTCACTTAAACACCATGGCGGATACACATGTTCATCTTTTTGTTTTTTTTTTTTTTGTCATAGCATACTACGATAATTTGTACAAAAAATGCGACTTTAAGAATTCCATGGCTGCCTGCGTCCAGTAATGGAAAAATACATTTAAAATGAAATAACTCCGCTATTTCCCATTTCAGGAAAAAAATGTAAATAACTAATTATATAGAAAATTACAGTCTCTTTCGAATTAACGTAACAAATACTGGGTGTTGCATTAAAAAAAAGTATATTTTTGTGAATAACCCCTAAATCTGATGTTCATTTGTTTTTTTTATTATCGTTATTGTAATCAGCATAAAAATGTACACAACTTTGCTAATTTAACCTAACTTGCATCTCTTAGAATAAAAAAGATAGCAGTAGTGTCGACTTAATTTTGAACACGGTGTAGATTAAAATACCTAACACCAATGTTATAAATTTTAATTTGTTTTTTAACTTTGTTAATAGGTATTTTAATAGTTACAAATTGAAATTTTATTTTTTTTTAAATTGTGTCCAGAGAGTTGCAATGAGACACGAGACAAAAAGTTTGTATTTTTAGTGGTTTAACATAACACGTGAAAAAAAATTGTACGTAAAATTGGCGTACATTTGTTTAACAATTATTTTCAATAAGGTGTTGCCTAAGACGCCACTAAAATTAATAATTGTAATAAACTTAGGCTTAAATAAGGTCCTAAATAATAAAAAAATACTGACAAATTTCAAGAAAATCGGCCACAGGATATTTAAGATAATTAAAAAACCCTTTTTTTTTTAAAGCTTAACAACCTACAGCATAGGGACTATGGATTTTCGGATGCATATTTATAAAACCGTTTTTATATTATTCAATGAGAAATCACCTTCTGAAAATTGACCGTGCATTCTGTATATTAAATAGTCGAGTTTTATACTGGGTATTAATTAAGTATGAGACAAAAAAAAAAGTTGATATAAAGATAGGCCCTGATCGGCTTTGTTTTTATTATACAGGCTTTTGAAATATTTTAGAAAACAGTGTTATTTCTAAATAACCGAAGACGCTAATTTGTTTTACGTTTAACTAACTAAAAATAAATAGAATTTTATGATTAAGTAATTCAAAGGACACGACAGTCATCGCTTGGGTTTTTACGCTCAGTTTAAATGTTTTAACGATAATGAAATATCTAAAAATATTCCTAACATTATGTATTTATTACTGCCATTAAATTAGAGCTTCTTTTTTAAATCTTTTAATTTAATAACTGATTTATCTTAATTTCATCATCCTGTAAAAATACACGGACTTAATTTTAAAAAAATACTTATTATAAAATAATTTGAAATTCTGGTTCTTGTCAAATAAAAAAGGAATTTTCGCTTTTTCCAGTCGGCAAATCTAGTAATTACACATGCTATTTTTTCTTAATTTTTCACTTAAAATCCCAACTCAATGGTTAAAGCCATTTCTAAGCACTAGCTTTTTGCCATTCCTGAAAATGTACAATTTTGGACACACAGTAAAAAATAAAACCCCAATAGGTAGATGCAATTGTTTTATTGCCATTTTTTTAAAAACCAATAATATTAATATTTTTTTTATTTATACCATAAAGTCTCAGTGTACACGCCAGTGTACATATCAAATGCTAAAATTGGATAAAGATAGGATTTACAAACAAAAACTGAAAATTATTAAAAAAAATAAATATATTAATGTAACATTCATTTTAAAAGTTTAATTCAAAAGAAAAAAAAATCGGGACCGAAAGAGTCAATAGGCCAAAAACTTAAAAGTGTTACAACACTTTATACGTCCACTTAACTGGCTGCAAACTAATTGTAAATGCAAAACTAACTACCTAGAGACATCCTCAACTTGGGCAAAACAGCTAAGCAGCAACACCTAAAGCCCAAAAACCATAATATGCTGGAATTAGTCAGCATCTACATCCCAATAAAATTAGAATGTTTAACAAATCCGCCTAAGCTTTTAAGAAATCAGGCTAAAAAAACTCAGATGTGCTATAAAAAAACCTGTAATAAGATATGCCTAAAATGGCTTTTAGCGAATTTGTTTAATTGTTTGGAAAATATAGCTTTAATAAATAATAATAATGTTTTGTGACATTTAAAAATATAGTAAACTTAAAAACAAATATAATAATAACCTGCTAGAGATGACCTCTATTGAACTAAAAGATTACAAATTTACTTTTTATTTTTGGTCTAGCAAATTAGGCTTTTAGGTTAAAAATGACGAAATTACTAGAGTTTTGTGGATTATATAACCTTTGTTACCGAAAAAAACAAAACGATACGCAAGTCAACTTGTTGTCCGAGCAGATCAAAATACATTATAAACAAAAATTTTACTACATTATACATATTTAAAAATACATTTTGTTATCTTTTAAAATACTATCACTAAATTATTAATTTTTTTAAAAACAACTTTTTATGTGAACTGTCAATGTAGTTATCACCCTATTAATATGGTTTTTAGAAATACATCTTAGCAAAAACTCCGCATTAATTATTACTTTCCTTTTTACGACAACAATTATTTTCTAAATAACATATAATTATTGCCAAAATATAAAAACATTGGTTTTAAAATTTTTAGAAAATACGATTATAAATGTCATTTATTTAAGAAAATACGTATACAAAGGTATGCAACCAACCACACTTTTATCTAAACTGGAATCGGGACGTTGTTTCATAATGGGCACTATTTAAACAATTGGTCTAATAAAATTTTTAGTGACCATTTGCTTATTTAGATTTAAAAAAATAATAATAAAGATTGTAAAGCATTGGCTGATTTTAGGACATTATATTGTTACGGACGGAAGTAGTAGGGCGATCTCTACTTATGATGGCCGCACGCAGGAAATCAGAACCACTACTGACGGGACCAGTTGACAGTAATGGACACTATACCTTTTATTACAGGGCCTCTTGCTTTCGCGGATGCAGGGTGTGCGAAGAAACGACCAGGGTTGTTAAGTCTTAAATGGCTGTATGTCCGGTATCAACATACAGTTGGCTTCCGGTTAATACCTGATACGGCTTCTATACTAAGAACGCCCCGCAAAGACCCTTCTGGTTTTTTTGATACTAATGTGTGCGTTCTCCCGGCTAGCATCCGTGTCTGGTGAGTGTCCAAACCTGACGAGTTGTATTGGAGCTGCAGTTTCTCCCTGCCCGAAACCTAACCATTGTTGAAAGCAAGACAACTATTAAATAACTTATTACCCATCTTAGACCCTTAATGCGATTTTCCTATCTATTCCCCGCTTCTCATCGATAATGGTCGCGATCGCTGTGAATCCGATGTTCGAATAATAAGGAGTTAGGCATTTTCTGTTCATACAAGCATAAAGCGCGCGCAACCGAGGGTTGGATCTTTATTTTAAATTAAGGTTTATATATAAGAGTCAAAATTGTACATACTCGTATAAGCACGGCCCACTAATATTATTTTATTTGTATGTTTTATTTGTGTTGTTTCCCTGCATGATCCTAAACCAAAACCAAAAAAGTCAACTAAATTTTCTCATCAGAAGGGCATTAACTGCAGAGAACAGGCTCTAACAAATTTAATAAATAAATCTTCAGTTCAAATTGAGAATTTAGCATTTCGTTCTAAGTTGCTCATTACAAATTGGACAAATCCTCGTTTATTAAATAATGATGTTTCAAATGACCATTAACAAAAACCCCTCAAGTATATGTTGCAGTATTTGGGCGTCAAAAATGTCACCCAAGACAAGAGATGTAGGAGGCAAAGGAAAAGGTGGTGGTAAAGTAGGAGAAACCATATTCAGTAAGTGAAAAATTGTGTCTAGAAAAATGAACTCTACCCTATCGCAAATTATAGTATTTTACACACATATTTTTCTTTTAGCCCCTACAAGAACAAGAAGTAGTGGTGGGTTAAAACAGTCTTTAATAAGGTTCCTTGAGAAGAAAAATGGTAGATGGTTTAAAATAAGATCCAAGGCACTAGACTTAGCGGACAAAAACCTAGAAATAGAAGCCGCAAAAAAATGAAACATTTAGGGAAAAATGAAAGAAGATTGCAAATAGAAGAAAAAAGATTAGCAACGAAACAAAAAATATTAGCACTGTAAGAAAAAAGATTGGAAATGGTAGAAAAGAGGTTTAAGGCTGAATTGGATATTTTTCAAAACAAGCAAAGGTTAATGGAGGTGGCACTTGTTAAAAATATCTAAGAGTTCTTATGTTGCATAATATAGTTTATTATTGTAATAAAAACATGTTTTATTTTTATATTTTAGGCATTCTACAGGTTATTAATTAGCAAATGTTTTTAAAATAAAAAGTTCTATGAAAATGATCAAAAATAAATACCAATTTACACAATGTTTATGCTTAACACATACAAAGTCATCCCAAATACTCATGTAGTCTAGGAGGTTCAACATTAAAATACTAGGATGTTTCAGATCCATACAGGCAAATGTGGCAATTTGATGATAATATACCCACCCTGTACGTAGTAGAGATATCTTGTACAAGCAGTTCTTGTGTTTTTTTTTTTTTAATCTAGAAATGCAAATTATTGTATATCTTAATATTAAACCCCCACTCTACTGAGACCTTTAATTTCATTGTCAGAAAGCGCGTTTGGTAATTCAATCAGTTTAATCAGATTAATCACAGTCGATCAGTTTAATCATATTAATCACGTTATTAGCATATGACGGTAGGGGAAGTAAATCTCGATAGTTATTTATTATATCTAGTCTAATCCGATTTAGCTTATTTTGCTCGAAGGTTTTTGATGGATTAAAGTGATTTATTATTTTCTCATTTGGGTTAGGTTTAGATTTTCAAATGTTTTAATTTTAATTTCATTAAAAAATGAGGGAAATTGAACTTTAATGCTCTCCTTCTTTCTACCTCCCTGCAGCTTCCAGGAAGGTAGGCATATTTCCCTATAATAAATGGCAAGAGAATTAATATGATTAATAACCCTGATTTTGCATATACTTAGGGGTTACATTTTTTTTGTAAGAGGAAGCAAACTTGTTTTTAATAGGGGGAGTTGACCGCCCTAGGTATACCATTAGCACTTACGATTTTAATCATATATTATATATAAAAATTAAATATTTTAGATATAGCTTTGGCAACATCCCTATTGCAAAAAGAAAAAGAAAAAACAATTATCTTGCTGCATATAATGTTTTTATGGAACAACAACTTTCAGTTCGGCAACCAGTTCCCAAGTCCGTCCACTTACTCCCCTTTTTGACAACATTAACATATCATCCAATGAAGAGTCAGAGAAAGAATCTATTATTTTCCTTAAAAAACAGATTTGCAGTTCTTAATAAAAAAATTCGTTAATTCGTAGCAGACTGGTTTATGTTTTTAACATGTTACTTATTTTATCAAATTGGATCCAAATTTTTTAAAGTTGTCTTAAAATATTTCATGATGATTGGCAATGATAAAATATAACAAAAACTTTAATATATTTTAGATAATAAAATTTAAACTAATGAAGCCACCATATATTTTATTTCATTGGGCAAAAAATATAATAACGAATTTGAAAAAGGAATAAAGAAACAAATATGGGCCAAAATTGCTAGAAAATTAAGTAAAAAATTTAATCAGCGATACACATATCAGCAATGTGATACTAAATACAAATTGCTCAAGAATATGTATAAACAAGTAAGAAAACATAATGATCAGTCTGGAAAAAATATTAAAACATGGGAGGATTTTGATATGATGCATGAACTTTTGTTTTCAAAAGCAAAAATAAATCCAAAGGCTACATGTTCGAGTAAAACAGTTCTAACTGTTAATGGAAAAGTTATTTCCAGTTTACAAAAATCCCACAATGAAACATGTACTAGGTTCTAAAATAATGTAACTATTCTGCTTTGAGGTAAAACAATAAGTTGCATTATGTTTAATGGAAGTGCAAAATGCTTTACTTATTGACTTACCTTATTTTTAAATGACATTCTTGATTTCTTTTGTTAGAGTTTTAAAATATTACTTTTGACCATAGCTTCAAATATTCTCACCAAAAAGTTTAACCGCAAACAGTAAACCTGATCTGACTTGAATATATTTTTTTAATTACTGTTTTAGTTTATTTTAGGAGAAACGGATAACATCGTGAATAATTTAAATACACATCAATCTCTGGCATCTCCTAGTGCCAGTTTTAATTCAAGTTTTATGAAAAAAAGAAAACAAAAAGAAAATGCAGCAGAAAGAAGGCATCAGGAAAAAGTGGCTAGACAAGACCACTTCCTTGATCTGCTAGAAATATTAACATAGGCTGTAGAGAACAAAAGTGAATAGAAGTAACTCCTAAACAAGGTACAAGGTACAAGGTAATATTATACTTTAAATTGCCCATAAGTACGTAATCAGAAGAGGCATTAGAAGCTCGGCACAAGGAAACACGTGTATACAGATTGGAGCATACACGAAAGTCCTCTAGAATTAAAAGTAATTATGACTTGCTGCATCGGTTATTGCTAACTTCCGATGCATAGATTTCTAGTTAAAGAACATGCATCACAAAACGGTCCACAGACATTGATGAGTTGCCAATAAGTTTTAAGTTATATCTGAGAGAGCAGAGCTTTTATATCCAATCCACTTATCTGATTTAAGTAGCGGCTTAGAAGAATCGTCGGAGGGTGGGTAGTTGTGGTTTTCTGTTTTATTGTTATGTTTTGTTTTATGTTTTAGAAGTTACCGTTTATGTTTACGTGTAGAATTTTCCAAAAAAACTTATAGTTAAAGGTACTTACCGTATATAATAATATTTTCCACATTTATTGTTGCCTGTATTTTTATTTAATACAAGTTTTGATTGGCGCTTGTTTAAATTCGTCTCTTGCACATCTTTCACCAACAAAAACTTTTTTTCCGTTTATCAATAATGTTGACTTATGAATATGTTTCGTAGTAAACAATACATAAGTAGGCATATAAGCATGTTATGATTTCTGTCCTTATTCCCTTATTCATCGAATAACTGTGTGTCGAGGATAATCTGGGAATGGTGTGAAGAACTAGATCCTATCAAGCGGATTTTGAGTCTGGGATACTTTCAACAGAGACGGAATGGTCCTTAAGTAATAAAGCTTTTAAAATTGCCACAAGTTATTTTGGTTTTCCTAAAGACTTATTTGCTTTAAATATAAATAAAAAATGTCATAAATATTTGTCCTGACTACTAAATCCAGATTCTTTTGGCGTAGACGGATTTACTATTAACTGGTGGAATTTTTATTTCTATGCTGCCCCTTCATTTATTCTTATTCTTAGAACAATAAAGAAAATGATTTAAGTTTATACAGAAGGTATTCTAATTTAACCAAAGCGGAAATCACAGCCGTGATAGCCTCTCCTAAACAAGATTCTAGTTAAGGGACTGATTGACCTCAAGGCTGAGGTAAAGTGTTAATCCTTTTTTCAGGCAACAGTAAGTATCATATGGAAACTTCACCGATGGCCATAAAATTATCTGGCAAGCTTTTTTGTTAAAAATATACCAGAGGACAGCTTTCAACTTTTTTAGAATCTATTAAGAAATCAACTGTAAAACAATATAAAGTTACATACAAAGCCTGGTGGTCTTTTTGTTAAAAAAGAAAAATATCATTTCTTGAGACTGAAGTTGGTGAGGTTGTCGAATTCCTTTAGAACTAGTTTAAGCGTTTTTCACAAGTTAATTACTGGCAATTATGACTGCCCTGCGCTTCTTAGCCAAATTCAATTGAGGATTCCTACTCGATCACTCAGGAGCAATCAGGTATTCTCTGTTCCATTTCAATGGACTAACTATGGTATGAGTAATGACTGGTATGTGTATATGTATGTTTTTTAAACTGACATTTTTAGATTGTAATATTTAATAACATTTTAACGTTGTATTTCCTAATCTTTATTTTACTGTAATAAATATTTTGTGTTTTTGGTAAGAATGTTATTATAATGGCGCATCCCGTATATTGTTTAAAATAAATAAAATAAAAAATAAAAAAATTGGATAAGACAAATTTAACTCTCATATTTCTGCTTAATCCCTGAGTTTTTTCCAATACTTTGGAAATGAAAACAGTGTCAAAAGAATTAAAAACATTTTGTCTCAGACCCCTGTTACAGTTTGATATTTTCATTAGCAATGTACTCCTTTATTTTTTTAATATTTAGTCTTATATCAGGAGTTAGGCACTCACCTGTATCAGCTTTATTTCAATTGTATTAAGATACCTAGACTTACTTAGCTCTTTTTATCAATTTTTTTTCGCTTCAAGCAACAAAATCTTGCAAATTTTTCTTTTCCTTGGTTCCAACCTTATTGCTAGTGGCTTTTTAAATATTTTGCTTGGTAAATTCTAGCTGCATTTTGTTGGGTCCACTTAGAATTATAATATCCGCGTTTTTGTGTCGAGATGCTACTCGACTAACCAAAATCTCTTATAATATTAACACTCCGGTATCTTACGCATTTTGCATTGTCTTTTTGCAAAGTCTAGTTAAGAGCCTTATTTACCTGGTTTAAATTTAATGTTCTTTATTGTCCTGACCTTTTCCTTCTTTCCAGGGAGTTGTTTCGTTAGGTAGCGGTAATTTTTTTTGGGCCCATTTGTTTGGTTAGGTGCATCTTTTTATTGGTTTTTCGTACAGTTTTAGTTACTTTGCCAAGGGGATTTTGTCTGAAACGGTTAAAATTAGTTTGTTTCCATCTGTTAATTTAGCATCGGGGGATTTCTAGTTTTGTTTCGGTTCTTCTTTTTTTTTAATTTAGGCCCTTTCTACCTGGGACTGTAATCATGCATGGTCGACTGCGAAAGGGATAGTTTAGGCACTGCCTCCAGGATTATATACTCTAATGATCCTGATTCAAGGTTTTCTTGAAACGGCACGTTTAAGAACTATTGACGGCAGTAGTTGATAAGTCAAGTTTGGTTTTTGAATATCCATCAATACAAGGTTAAAGGCATCCGTAAGGGATTTTTGTAACAAACCGATACCAAATTTCCGCAAAGGCTGAAATTGTATTGTTTGGTGGATATTATTGTGTTTATGTGCCGAAATTTGCGGAATAATACTGAATGTTCAAGATTTGTGTTGATCCAGTAGCTGTTGTAAGATCATCAGGCCGCCCTTCAACCTTTAGGCCTCTTTTCAAGTCTTTTTGACCTCCTTTCAAGACCAGATTCTTTTAAAGAATTTTCTCAACTTACCTTTCCCCCCTCAGTGGTAGACTCTCTCCTGCTGAGACTTTTCTACAGACTTTAACCTCTTTCTTCTTTACCGGAAATAGACAGTATATATTTTAATTTTTAAGTATAACTCTCTAACCTTTTTTTTTTATTGTAATTGATACATTTAAACGCCTTTTTTTTTTAATATGTAATTGTTTTATTGTGTTAATGGTTTTATTTAGCTCACCAAAATAATTTCTTGATATCATTATATTTTCCTCTTTCCGCCTGTTTTTTTTTTTTTTTGTTAAATGTTATTTTTTTTTGTGCACTGGTGTGTAATCGCTCAAGCAAGCTCTTATAAGATCTAGGGGACTTCCAGTTTGTGATCCGTAAGAAAACTGGTGGCGCCATTACGAACTCACTATTCCTTACCCTGAGCTGCTGGTAGATTTGCACGCACACCAACAGCTTGCTTTGGCGTGAAGCTAACCTGTGCACGGGTTCCTTAGTTCGTTGAATTTTTAATTTTTTCTTTTTTTTTTTTCTCTGAACAATTAGTGTGATGGCTCATTAAAGTTACACCAATTTATATTAAACACTACCTTAAAGAAAGAGCGCGGCACCCTCAAAAAGAAAATATAACATAACCTAATACTGTAGATATAAACAGGCACTATTAAACTAAAACAATTTACCACTTTGATATTTTACCTTTTTAATATATAAAATTTCTAACTATTCATTTTGTAACAATCGGTCCGAATTAGAACCTGAATCTGAAAGTGAGAAGGGTCATTATCATCACAGCACCTAGGCCTCAGTAGGCCCATTGTGCTACTTTGACAAAGAATCCTATAAATACAAGCGCGATTTGTTGCAAAAGTAACTTTTTATAACAATTCTTTTTATTTTTTAAACCCCCTTAATTACTAAAACTATTTTAAATGATACAAAATATCATCTCCTATATATTAAATAAATAATATCTATAAAATATTCATTTAATACACGAAAATTCTAACATAATAGAAATGCAAAAGCAGAAAACTACCTGCTTAATACCTGGAATATTACGCGGAACAATTGGGTCCATTTTTTAAATCTCTTGCCCCAGTTCGAAATTAATACTAAAAATCCAGTATTAATATAATTTAATAATAAATCAATAAAATACTAAGTTATGATTAAAATGGGCGTTTTGCGGGAAAAAGGGGAGGGTCAGGAGTTACGCTGCTTGAAAATTTTTGATAGTCAAAAATTATTCACGCCAAAACGGTCATATTCAGTGTGGGAAAATCCACGATTCTGGGAAAACTACTGAATGAATTTTCATTTAGTTTTCACAATAAGTTAGCCCCGGACCAATTACATAATTTAAAACTTTAAATAGGGTCCTAGGGTTGTAAATAAATTTAATATTAAATAATTTATAGGGAAAATATCCCGTAAAAAATGCCTCCTTCGCGGAAAAACCGCTGGGAAATTTTTAATTGATAAGGGATTTTAATGGGATTAGGTTTAAACTAAAGGGACTTATAAAACGCGTATTTTAAGACTAGAATCACGGCGTAAAGTTAATTGGGTCGCGAATAAATTGAAAATTAAGGGTCGCGACGCGTAAAAAATAGCCGATTTTTCGATTTCGAAAGAGGAACCGAAAGTCGCGATTCCAGGGTGACTCGGACGGCTCGTGATTGGTCAGAAGCTAAAACTACGCAGTTAGGAATTGGTAGAACGGATAAAAGCCAAGGGTTTTTTAGAGAAATCAAGAGATCATTACTAGCTTTCGTCCACGACACTTCGCGTTATTTTTTCAAAGATCTCTCGACTCCCTGTCATTCGTAGACGGGCCTCAAGTCGATCGGTGCGCCTGCTAATTGCCAGCAATATTCCCAGCACTTGCACTCGCTGGGTAAAAGAGGGGATTAGCACTGTGTATCGGATATTCCGTGCCAAAAGCCAGTGTGGTATTTGACGGAATTGCCTTTACTAAAGAAGTAGGATAATTAAGAAAAATTCTCGCGGCGCGTTTTCTAGTGGAATTCGGTTAAATAGGTACAGGAAAGTCCGCGGAGTACTAGTGACTGCCTACGTCAGTACTCAGGAGTTGGGATAGCGTGCTATCGCTCCAAAGGTAAAAGCTTTCCTTCTTAATCCGAAAAATAAGTTTTCCGAGCCCCTACGAAATCCAGCTGTTCCATGCATTGATGGCCAGTCCGGGAAAGTAGTTTGGAATAGAACTCTAAAAAACTGAAAATTAGAAAAACCGCCCTAAGCAGAAATTAATTTCTTAATTTGCAAAATTCATTGTAATTTGCTCCAGACCTTCAGTTGGGACTCCGGCCTGCACGCACCGAAATCAAGTTTAAAAAATTAGAGACTTTAAGAATTTTTGCTGATTTAGTGTTTTTAATATAAAAGCCGTGCTAAGTCCGATAGCAATTTTCTTCTTAAAAAACTTATGTTTTCCTGATTGGACTTTTTAATTAAAAGATCTCTTCAAAATTTAAATTCGTGGAAAAAGCTCATTTCCTAATTTCTATATTTGTAAAATATTTGTAAACCTTTAATAAGGTATTTATCAGCAAAATATTTTATTTTTGTAATTAGCCATTTTTGAGCTAATTTTAAATTTAAATGTTAGGTTAAGTAGTTGGATAATTCTAAGTATTAATTTTGGTAATTTTGTGAAGATTGAAAGCCTTTTTTGGAAGAAGAAAAAATTTGTTATTTATAAGTATAACTAATTTTTCCAAATAGCATTTTGCTTTCAATTTTCTAAGTTTTGATTTTATTTTTTGAAAAGTGTAACATAACCTCAAAAAAATAATTAATTATCTAAAGACTCATTAGTCACTTTGTGAATAAACACAAACTAAATAAAAGTGTAGGGAAAGTGAAAAAAAAAAGTTAGTGAAAACCGCCAAATAAACATTCGTGAGTTTTAAAGACATTTTAAAAGCACAGTAGGACTTTTGGTGCTATAAATTAATAGGCATTAGCAAACTTACTTTGGTAACGCAAAACGTTAATTAGTTAATTATAGGGCCTTGTAAATATTAATTTTAGGATTTGTAAATATTAGTTTTTAAGTTTAATTTTGTAAAGAGCTCTATAATAGACAACGGACTTGCCCCTTACCCCTCAGGACTGACTAGTCCAGATTTTCTTTTTATAAGTGCCTATTCCAAAAAATTTTTTGACTTTCTAATTAAAATTTTCTTTAACTATTTTTCAAAATGGAAAATAGTACTCCTATTAGCATGCACCTCTTAACTTCTGAGGCTATTTCAGCTCATGAAAATATAAATAATCCATCCGGCACGATTCACCCCTCTTATTTATCAAGTCACATTAATGGGGCGGTGAATAAATATCCTGATTCACCGGGTGGAAGGTGGGTTTTCCCCTCATCCTTCGGGATGAGGCCTCCAAGTGAGGCCAATGTGACTTTCCCTGATAAAAATAACCAAAGAGACTTTAGTAGTTTGTTAAAAAGCGATTTAGAAATAGAGATATAATAGGTTTTAGGAACGAGGCCTCCACGCAGGATAGAATCCAAACAGGGAAATATAAAAATTCGGGAGACGGAGATGAAGTGCTTCGTCCCGGATTAAATAGACCGGGCAAAGTATCGGAAAAAATTAGATTTTATGAAACCCTGTCGGAAGCGACAAACAGTTTAAGTGGTATCTTGCCGCTTAGACCCGGTACTCCCGTGTCCTTAGATTCAACTCAGAATACCAAGCTGCGTCATATGCGAGATATGCCTAGGCAGGACATAGCCTATAAAAACATATCAGAACGCATAATTAGGCAACAGATTGCAATGGCAATTCAGTGTATGACAGGGGCGTACCGCAAGGTAATTAGCTGCCTGTGGACTTTTGAGCTGGTCTCCTTGTGTTTTTTCTAGCTGCTCCTTTGGGGGTTTAAATTTTAGTCACATTTAATTTAATTAATTATTTCTTTTTCTAAATTTTCTTTACTGTATTCAAACTAGGTTGGATGTAAACAGGAAACCTCTAGCTACCAAACGAGACCTGGTGCGACTTGATGCGCCCGGCGGTAGAGGGACCAAATTTAACTGAAACTACCCCGTTGTCAGAACCAACGGTGGGTGTCAAAAGACGAATAAAAAAATCATAATAACCCAAGACATAACTATTAGGGCGGCCAATGAGCCCAAACAAGGTGTGGCGTGGTCCTGGGATTCTGCAGAAGACCCAGTGGAGGCCAGCACACCCCAATATTACTGCGATTTTGCAATTCCAGGTATTGTAGCCGTCAATGCATTAAAGACACTAGAGCAGCGCCAGAGAGTTCTGAACCAATTGGTATTAATGAGAGAAGCCGGTTGCGAATGAAAGCGCAAAAAGAGGAGCTTTCTGACCCATGCCGAGTAAAAATCAAAACTCGAGACCCTGAGAAGATCCAAGTTGCCGATAATTATCCCGAGTCTCGGAGAAATGAACAGCCCCTTTCATTTCATGGCGCCCAATCCATGTGGCAACTGGAAAACCAGTACCGGAGCATGCCGGAGAACCAGAGGTGTGCACGGGTAAAAAAAATGTATTCGTATGATCTACGAGTACGAGTACTCAATAAAATGTATTTGTAAGTATTTTACTCGTAAGTAATTTTACAGAGGCAGCCTACAGTTACGGGTAGTACTCGTAAAAGTACGAGTAAAGAGTACGAATACTTTTACAAATTTAAAATGTAATAAAAGATGCTAAAAAGTAATCAAAATTAAAAAATGTCTTTATTTACCGCAGTACTAAATATTACTTACTTTTTTACACATGCATATAAAATCTTTAGACATATGTATGTATATTATGTATAGGAAAAAAACCAAAAAACAAAATTTCTTGAAACCTAAAGTTTATTTCTAAAATAAAAACATATCACAACTTTTTAAAAAATACAAGAACGTAAAAATTAAACATACATTCTAAAAATTAAGCATGCTTAATTATAGTTAAACATAGTTTCAAAAATAGAGGTGGTTCTTGGAAACAATTGTTCATTTCTAAAATAAAAACATATCAAAAAGCTTTTCCGAAAACATGAAGATATCATCGGAGAACATCAAGATAAAAACTAAACAGAATTTTTTAACTAAACATAAATTCCTAATTAAACATAAATTCTAAACTAAATATAGTTCTTTAAAACGACTAGTTTCTCAAAATTGCCATCAGATAAAGCATGCCTCCTTGGACTATTAACTATTGTGGCAAACGAAAAAAGTCTCTCTCAACCGGTGCAGATGAGGTGAGTGGGGTATTAAATTTTGGAAAAATTTTTTTCGTTGTGGGATAATCATCAAGCATATTTAGATTTATTTGCGAATCACTAATATACCTTAAATACTCTAATTCGGCTAGGTTTTTAACTAATTTTGCTTTTTCTGAAAAACTGGATTCATTCTGATGAAAACTTGTCCCCGGAACGTCGTCATGTTTTTCAAAATCATCAAAATCGAAAAACTTATGTAAAGAATCACAAGCAACTCTTTCAGAGTTTTCATCTACATTTTCTTTAATATCAATAAATATATTTGCTTTGCTTTCATCATTTTTTCTATTGATGTTAAAGTTGGTGGTAGCGGGTATGTTTTACTAATAAAATTATACCAGCGTAACTTAAATTGAGGATGTACAACCGAAGCTATTATAGCGTTATGTACTTGGAAGTCTAAAGTAAAAAAAATTAAACCTACTTTGCAGTCCATCTAGGCATGCTTTAACTAAAGGCGATGCAAATTTAAAATTGATTTTTGATAGTTTGCCTGGTTTATTTTTTAGTGAAGCTAAACATGGGAGCAAAAGGCCGTAAAATGTATTAGTTTCGCCTTGCAAAACATCTAAAGTAGCTGCCAATAGTTCCATCACTTGACAGTATTTTTCCAAATATAAAAGTTCGTTTTCAAGAAAACAATTTTTTAAATTTAATCGTTCAAACAAATCAACCATTTTGTTTTTGTTGTTTTCATAATGGAATCATAGTAAGAATTCCAACGTGTGGCTCCAGGGAGAGAAAGTGTATGCTCCAGAATCTCTAGAATAACCTCTGAAGATTTCGACGCGGCTGCCCCGCCGCCAAAGAGTCAAAGCGCACCGCCAAGCGGCAAATTTCTTTGTCGGGTGCCGCGCGATATTCCACGGTGAAGAACATAAACGAATGGTTTTTACCAAGCCGACAATAAAGAAAATATACTCGTATACTACGAGTAGAATTTTACGAATACATTTAAATTTACTTGAAAGTACGAGTAATAAGTATTTGAAATTAACAATACTTATGAGTAAAAGTCACGAGTAGTTTTTTTATCCGTAACCAAAATACGAGTAAATGTATTCGAGTACTTGGGCAGCTCTGCGGAGAACCGGGACCAAAAGCAAAACAAAAACACACAAACAGAGGTTAGGCTGAAGGATCACACATCAGACCACAAGATGGGATTTACCTTGTGGGTAGCAAAAAAGCTTACAGGACAACCAGACAGGTTGAAACTTTTACATATTCCCTCAGCACTGGTATTCCAATTAGTAGAAAATATCATAGAAGCACAAGAAACAGACCGGGTAACTCAAGACCTGGTAAAGTTTACTAAAGAGAAAGAGGACAGTTTTCCTTTCACAATATATGGGGGAAAACTGTTCAGCGTGGATACCAGGAATCAACAGGAAATTAAACTATGGCTTTCCAGCGATATGCGGGAAATCACGGTGAAAAAGGTCCACGAAAACGAACATGGACAAAACCAGGACGTGACAGACTTTATCCAAAGCTTATTTCATTGGCCGAAAATGCACAAAGAAATACGGAAAATTATGAAAAGATGCCAAATATGCCGGACAAAACAAAGTATGGAAGGCGAAGCCGTCAAAGGGGTGCGCCCCTTCGAATTATTGCAGCTGGCCGCCATAACAGGGTTATGAAAAACCAGGAGAAGTAAGCTAAGAGTTGTACTAGCCTACCGCGACTTGTTTAGCGGATGGGTGTCCTGCACGGAGGTAGGAGCCCTGACAGATGCGGAAGTGCGCAGGTTCCTAGAAAAGGAAATAGATTCCATTGGCAAACAGCCGGCTATAATCCTGATAAATGGCGAACTACTGGCAACCAAAAACACTATTCAGAATTTATTCCCGAAAACGGCAATAGTACACCAAGAAGAACACCCACTTGGAGATTGGTCTGTATTTGAAGAACTTACCACCAAATTGAGGCAGGCTGGACAAGACTGGCCTGATATAATAGGACCCTGGCTAAAAAAAAACGACAGGCAATATTACTTACAGTGGGGTTCTCACCAACACAAATGTTGTTTAGATTCAGCAGCCCGTACACGAACTATGTTAAGGAAGACAGCGAAGTAGCAAACCAGACCATTACACCAAATCCAGAAGTATAATTCATATTTTTTTAAAAGTAATTTATACCCTAAAGTTAGGGTTGCCGAACGTCTCGTCTCGAAGTCATTTTGTCTCGTGTCGAGAGCATTTTGTCTCGAATTTCGAGACGAGACGAGACGAGATAAAATCCTTCGAGACAAGGTCGAGACGAGACGAGACATTTCGAAAAATTTTAATGACTAAAACTAACAATATATTTCTAGTTCTTTAGAATTATACAGGTTGTTTAAGATTTAGTGTTACAAACTTCGACAGCAGTTGGATCTTGCAAAAATAAGTTTCTATAAACATAGGTCAGGAAATGCATCGTTTCAGAAATACAGGGTGTTAAAAAAAAGAAGCTAAAATTAATTGCTTTAAAAAGTATATCACCCTGTGGTTTTATAATTTTTAATTATTTTGAATATTTCACTCATGTACATATTTTCCCATAAGGAAGTGGTATTATGGAAAAATTACAGCGGAAATTCCACGTCGTCTAGGCAACGTGATTTTTCCACTTACTGTCAAATTGACAATACGAAATTTTTAAATAATAATGACGGTTTGTTAAATTAATATTAATTTTAAGTTAATAAACTTTATCTACGTTTTTGATTCGTGAAATATTCCCTAAATACGCTCGTGCTTTAAAATTAACCAGACATTTTTTACTCATGCGTGTATTCTTTAAAAATTTCACTCGTCCCTCAGACTCGTGAAATTATAAAAAACACGCTATCGTAAAAAATGTTCGGTAATTTTTAAGCACTCGTGGTATTACCCCAGATAAAACAACTTAAAATACAACTATTTTGTCTCCTGATTTTTTTATTTTGCTTTGCTTTCAAGAAAAAATTAAAACCGATTTTTTATACCCTTTTAAAAAGTAAGTTTAATTTGTCTCTCGAAAAAAACTTAAATAACGAAAAAGTTTTTTTTAGTTGTTTTATCAAAATAATTGTTTTAAAAATTATGTACAATAAAAGCTTCTTTTCAACTTTAGGACCCTGCGTATTTCCAATTTCGAAACGATGCATATCCGAACTTATGTTTATAGAGACTTTTTTGCAAGATCCAACTGCTGTTAAAGATTTTAAAACTATTGCTCAAACATCCTGTATAATTATAAGAAAAATTTCTAGAAAACATTTTACCTGGGTTTTGTAATAGAGTTTATGACTTTGTTTCATTATTTTTAGATTTTTTTCTATTTTGTGGACATTTTTATGTCACTTATATGTTCTATATTTTTATTTTTAATAAAAAACAAATTATTAGCTTCATTATTTTATTTTTAGTTGCATATTGTGGGTGTCCGTAAAGTCTAAAATCACCAATTTTTCGAGACAACTACAAATTTTAAGAAAAGCTCAATCACGTCAACTTTTCTTTACAAGGCGTGTTATAAAAAATATAAGCATTTATACAGGGTGTTCCATTTTTAAAAATATTAATTCACCTTCTTACTTCTTACAAGCTTCACACAAGAATGAACTAAGGAAAAATGTCAAAACATTTTAAAAAGGCAACCGTTCTATAGATCTTTAAATAGTAAAAAACATGCAAAAACTATTGCCGCATCCCGAATAAAACGGTGTGTCGGCAAAGTATACAGGCGGCGCGGCGGCACTTTTTGATGCCTATGCAGAGGGTTGTTTTTGAATGTTTTTCTGTTACTTTTTGCCGCTATTATGTTTTAAGTTTTAATTTAAACTGAAAACAATGCATCCTCCTTAAAATACATATTGCTTGCAGCAGATTTTGCAATTAATTTGTAGGTATATAGTGTACAGGGTGAGTCAACGATGGCGAGGAGTAAGTAATTTAATGCCTTGAATATAAGATGTGAAGATAATGTGCTTAGTAAGTATTAGGTATATGGTTAAAAGTATGTTAAATTTTAACGATATTTTGAATTAGACAGGACACGTTCATAAAGTGTTAGGGTGCTACAAAAATATTTTTTAAAATTTAAAATAGAATACCTATACCTACTCATATTTTTACAGTTTTGGATTATATTTATTTAATTCTAGAAATTCCTATACCTACTTTACATTCTATACCCAGAAAGTTACGTATATATAAGAATATTGCCATTTAGGATAGTTTGGGTATACTTAATTATTATGGAAAAAGTTAAAAATTGGTAAAAAAAATGAGAATGAACATTTTTAGAATTAAACATTGGAATTAATAATGTAATGATAAAATATGTGTGTTCCATTTAAACAATATGTCTTTTTATCACCATCTTGTGCCCTGTGCAGGCATAAAAATTAGTTTAAAAAATGTGTAACATGTACCTAAAAATAAAAGTCGACGGGTCCAAGCATTTTTATAAAACTTCCTATCTTATTTTTATTAAAATTATCCTATACATTACTACTGCACTGTATATTGAAATTAATTTAATTGAAAAAAACAAAACAACTCAAGACAAACGAGACAAAACGAGACGAGATGAGACAAACGTTTGTCTCGTCTCGTCTCGACCCTTGTCTCGTCTCGTCTCGAAATATATTATCACGAAATTTCGAGACGAGACGAGACAAGGCTTTATCTCGTCTCGTCTCGTCTCGCGGCAACTCTACCTAAAGTGGGGTGGTCGGATGGAAATTAAATAAAACTTATGGAACAGACTCTCTGGCTGCGTCGCGAATAACTTGCACACTCAAAGTTTAACTAAGAAAAATAAGTATTTTCTTTATTATTTTTCATTTATTTTTATTCTATCACTGTCCGATGTTTTGTTGTGATTATTTTTTTTTGTGATTTGTAACCATTTAGTTTTTTTTTATGATACTTGTAAAGTTGTGATAATAGGTTATTTTTTTTAGTTTTGTTAGAGAAAAAATCGACATTTGAATATGTGTTAACAATACGAATGATTGTAAAAGGAAGGCAAGCTCAAGAGGGTTTTCTTCTTTTGTTTTATAGGATTCTGTTGTTTTGGGTTTTCGCCCTCACTTTGTTGCTTAGTAATAAGCACCAAAGTGTTGGCTAAGTGGGGTGGTGACACCGAATCCTATAAATACAAGCGCGATTGCAATGGCAATTCAGTGTATGACAGGCTGGCGTACCGCAAGGTAATTAGCTGCCTGTGGACTTTTGAGCTGGTCTCCTTGTGTTTTTTTCTAGTGTTCCTTGTTTTTAGCTTATTTAAATATTCTGGGTTATTTTCTTTAATTCTTTGGGGGTTTAAATTTTAGTCACATTTAATTTAATTAATTATTTCTTTTTCTAAATTTTCTTTACTGTATTATTAGCTATTCAGGGTTAGGGTTTTATATTGCGTGATTAATTACCGTAAATTAATTATTTGAATTGTTCTTTTTGCTATTAGTTATACCGGGGTTAATCGATATTTCTTATGTTAGTAAAAGTTAATTTTGAAGTTTTTCGGAACAGGGCTATTTGATTTCTTTGTATTTTTTTATTTTGGTGAACCAATTCATTCAGGGCCGTGTTATTTGTAATTCGTGGGGGTTTTGTGTTTTGTGTAGGTACGGCGTTTGTGCTTTTGCGTAAGCACTGGTTTTTTTTTAAATCCAGAATTACTGGTCGGGTTTTTACCCGTATTTTTGGCTCCTGTAGAGCGTTTTGTTCAACGTTGGGAATTGGTCCCATATATACTGTTTTAAAGGGAAATTAAGGGTTAGTTCCCGGGGTAAATAACATTACTAGCGCTCTTTGTTAAATCCGGGTATTTAATAGCTTGTTCGGTTTTATTTCTTTTAACAGGGGTAACGAAAAAGGTTTAGTAATATTTTAATTTATACTTTTGTTCAAGGAGAGTAATTTAAAAAAACTGTTTATAATAATTTCTTTCTAGTCAAGATTCTTTTGTATTTTTTTTTGTAATACTAATCATTATAAAACATAATAATAATAATAATAATAATAAATCTTATTCAAAATGTCAAAATATGACTTTTTAATCGGTCAACTTGACCAAATGAAAGAACGGTACACGGAACAGTACACCTGTCTCTTCCAGGAATTACCAAAAGCACCCTGATCGCCTAGCGGTAGAAGGGTTAAACGGGGAGAATAGTGCCCCAGAGGGTAGAAGCCCGCTACCCGCGATTTTGGGGTTATACCACCCGCGTCAGTTGAGCACAGCCGCTCAAACTAGGTTGGATGTAAACAGAGAACCTCTAGCTACCGAACGAGACCCGGTGCGACTTGATCGCCCGGCGGTAGAGGGTCCAAATTTAACTGAAACTACCCCGTTGTCAGAACCAACGGTGGGTGACAAAAGAGGGACGAATAAAAAAATCATAATAACCCAAGACATAACTATTAGGGCGGCCAATGAGCCCAAACAAGGTGTGGCGTGGTCCTGGGATTCTGCAGAAGACCCAATGGGGGCCAGCACAACCCAATATTACTGCGATTTTGCAATTTCAGATATTGTAGCCGTCAATGCATTAAAGACACTAGAGCAAAGGCGTATTGAACGCGACGCGCGACGCCGAGCGGCCTGAAGAGGTTCAGCGCCAGAGAGTTCTGAACCAATTTGTATTAATGAGAGAAGCCGGTTGCGAATGAAAGCGCAAAAAGGGGAGCTTTCTGGCCCATGCCGAGTAAAAATCAAAACTCGAGACCCTGAGAAGATCCAAGTTGCCGATAATTATCCCGAGTCTCGGAGAAATGAACAGCCCCTTTCATTTCAACCTCCTAAGGGGTACTTTTCACTTAGTACACCGCCCATCCTTCTGATTTAAAGTAGGTAACAACTTGGCCCAGATTGTGTTCGACTGCATCGGTGTCTAATAGCCAAGGCAAGTTTCGATACGGTCTAGGAAACTTCCAGTTTATAGTCCGTCAAAAAAAGGGGTGGCCCCAAAACGGAATTACGATTCCTCTTCCTAAACTAAGGGTAGATTTGCACGCAATCCTACACCTGCTTTAGCGTGAAGCATACTAGTTCATTTTTTTATCAATTTTGTTATATATTTTTTTTAATTTTGCAATTTTGTTATGACCGACACAAGCTTTTGGAGTAAGGAGATTTTAACCCAGTTTATAGAAATATATAGAAAACATTCAGGGATCTGGATGGTCAAAAGCAGGGGTTATACCAATAAAAATTTGACAGACAAAGGTCACTGTGAATTAATTGAGTTGTGTAAGCAAGTTATAGCAAATTTTGATAAAAATTTTGTTTGTATAAAAATTCAGTCGATACGAAGCTGCTTCAGAAAAAAAAATTAAAAGTGGATTAGTCCAGGCGCTTCTAAGGATGATGTATATACACCAGCCCTTTGGTATTTTGATTTACTGCTATTCACACAAGACAGTGAAACATGTTTTATCAGTATCTCATGGATGATAAAGAAAACTCTGCCACTATTCAAAAACTACGAAATAGAAAAGATAAAGAGACAGAAACACAAAAAGGGGAAAAAGAAAAATTTCCACCTGGAAGAAAGGAAGCAAATAAACAAATTGCAGGATGATTTAAAGGTAACACTATATTTAGCATTTTTTGTTTTAAATACATATTAAGGCTTTTTCTTTTTTCAAAGTATCACCTTAAAAATCTACCTTACTTACACCATTTAAATATTCTAGATATTGTTCTCTATTTTCTTTAGCTTCTAGACTAACATTACATTTGTTTTGGAGAAATAAAGCAGTTAAATCAATTTAATTTTGGCTTTTATTTGTTTCCAATAGTTCAATCCTATCGCCAGATGCGTAACAAGATTTTTTTAACAAAGATATATGAAGAACGCATATAGCTACTACAATATAGTTTATTTTTTCAGATTGTACACTAATGGCCGTATGCTGAATTATAGATATAGAAGCTATAATAATAATTTTCGACAATATTTTTTTTCTCTAGATAGTTTATAATTAAATATTCGCCTGTTTTAGGCAAGATCTCTCTGAGGAAAAGGTTTAAGTACATGCTCGTGTAATGCAAATGCTTTATCTCCTATAAATATTGAATTTAAACCGTATTCGGTTTCAATATTCTGCCGTCCTAAGTCAAAAAGACGCATCTCAATATATTTTCGATTTATATGTTATGGCTCTTAAGGACGCTAGATACTATATTTAACTTATTCCCTTAGCAAAAAAGACGCATTTTAACTCCATAGTGCCCAAAAATTGCTAATAAAATTAGACGCATCTTAAAAAAAATAGAATACTAATCGGATTCGACGCATCTCAATTTCCTAAGCAAAAAAGACTCTTCTAACTTTATTGCTAGTAATTCTGTGTGATTGCAAACTACTTTATTTAAAAAATAATTAGTGTAAATGTTCCTTTATCCATTGTATTTTATTACTATTTTTAGATTTTTTCAAGTCAAACCCCGGGTACCTTAGAAAAGCAGCCAAGTAATGTACCCCAGAAGAAATTGTTAGATCAGCTTGCTTCTGACTCAGATAAGTTCAGTACTTAGCAAACTCCTGTCACTACATGGACCCTATAAAAAAATCACAGAATTAATCACGATTAATCAGTGTTTGCGTGTCACGTATAAATTACAAGTAAACACATCTTTACACTCTCACATCCTTTGTGATTCATCAACCAATCAAAAAATCAGTGCATAAAGATCAACACAGAAATTACCTATTACTACTCAGAATATTGTAAAACCAATGACAGAATCAGTCCAGTAACTCACCAGCATATGACGAGTAAGCAGAAAATGCGTATGACTACCGCGAATATCGTACAACCAATTAAAGAAGCAATTCTACTTCGCAAATATTCTTATGACATAATTAATTAGGAATGCCCCACGAAAATAAAATTACGAAAAAACTTAAAACGTTCCTACAGTGAGAGAAATAGTTCAGATGAGGAAGAAAATTTCTGAGGAGAAACCGATAGTGATAATTACAGTCCATCCAGTAGTGACGAATTATCATCAAGTAAAGACTAAGAAAAAGTGCGAAAAACGCCATCACTATTTCCCAAAAAAATGAAAAAGAACACAGGTAAAATTCTTAAAAATTCTTGGTAAGGGTTATATATTTAGGACTGGAAAAATTGTATAAAAAGAATATTATGAATACACCATGCCCTAATACCTGTCTGCAATGCTCTTGCTGGTAACAGATCCACACAAAGATGTTATATATGTAATGCAACTGTAAAAGAGATGATTAATTTAGTAAAGGATAAAAAGCGTGCACCTATACCAGAGACAATTGTTTGGGGCTTATCCCCAATTCATACCAACATTCGTTTTATGGAGTGTCTTCTGCACATAGCTTATCGTTTGGACATAAAATGACAAAACCAACGAATCACAGAAAGAAAAAAGATTTTCCAGAAATATTAAGGAAAGAGACTGAATTACTTTTAGACGGACTTTAGGGCGTTTCTTCAAATATGCAGAAGTGACCTCTGGAATTACTGGCATTAATTAAATGATAAAAAGATTTTCAGTAATATTAAAAGCTATTTCTTGTAATTATAAAATAGATTTCAACTTGTTTTAAGAAATATTAATATAACACTGATCAACTTTATATTCAAAATTATGAAGGGTATCCTATGCCTGTAACGGTCCATAAGGTATTACTGTATGGACAATTATCTGAAGACATGCAGGAAAGCAGACACAAAGAGTTTAGAAGGTTTAAGATCGAACTAACTTGAATTTTCTTCCCAACTTATTAATATCATTGGATCCTGTTATTATGTCACTGCAACCCAAAAAAATGTTTTAAAACAAAGAATATAGACCCTGATGTTCTTAAACTTGTTAAAGCACCAACTATACGTCTTATTTCTGAAACCGACAGCAACAGCGAACAAAGCCGTCAGACGACTCTGAGCTTTAATATATATTAGTTTTAATTCCAGTTTTGGTCATTGTATTATTACGAAAAAGTTCGCTGTCGTTTCTGTGTAGAAGCAAAATTTTTCAAAAAACAGGAAAGTTAATTTTCAGCGTATATCAGGAAATCACCAAATTTTTAATAATTTTCAAATGAATGTTTTTTTTTGTTATTATTTTAGAATACAATAAGTATGTCCAATATTACCTTTGTTAATGTATTTTATAGTTAATAATAAAAATGTGTCAAATTATAAAATTGGGACTTAGAAGATATTGCGATTTTTCCGTTTATTCAATATTGTTTATGACAAATTATGTAAAAATAAATGTTTTTTGCCCATTTTAAATTCAAAACAGCCTATTTTATTAGAATGATATACATTTTGTTTATAAGAAGTATTTAGTGTTTACGAATAATAAAGTCCTGCTAGATTTCCAAATGGCTAGGTAATTCGGGCGCCCGATTGGTTGTTAGAACTATTTTTAAATAAATATAATTTGAAAATAATTAAAACACTTGTTATTGCAAATAATCCGCTGTGCCTATGATATTTGTTGTAAAATGTATATTAATTTGTAATTGTATGATATTATTACTTTGAAACAAATAAAATGTTTTGTTGGTACTACCTTACATTATTTTCTTAAAACATAACTACATTTGTTTGGTGCCGAATATACCTGTAATATAAAATTGGGCCTTTAGGCCTAGTGTCGAAAATTCTTATTAAGGCCCTACAGACTACGGTTATTTTTATCCATTCGTATCGCCGCGACTTAGAAGGGCGTAAAATATGGCAAAAACCCATGTCTGTGGGGCAAAACCGTGGTGCTTGATTTTTGGAACGACGGGCCGACTCGTGGCGTTCCTACTGATACTTTGTGGGGATTTCATTTAAAATTAACTGCTTTTTTGCATAAGGGAACAGCGCCACAAGTTCATACTTGTTACTGTGTGGGCAAAAAAGTTCGGCGATTCAACACGTCGCGCTGTTCCGAATCGTGGCGATTCGAATGGATGAAAATAACCGTAGTCTGTGGGGCCCTTTAAATGGATAGCCGCTACCTGCTTAGTGTCAAATTTCCTACGGCATCTAATGAACTACCTACTGCCATTATTTGGCAAACTAATTAGGTCTACCTGCGATTGTACTTATTTGCCAAAAGTTTTATTGGAAACTAGTTTCAGATAACAAGTGACACAAAGCAAGCAATTAGACGCATTGTAAATCATCCGGAAGTGCCAGAAATAAGAAAAAAACAACTCTGGAGCATTTTAAGAGGTATGAATTCCCAGTGAGAGATATTCCAAAGAAAATCCTTTTTAATAGAAATTGAAGGGATTGTCCAATGGAGAAGAGATTATTTAAGAAAAAAAGCTCGTTCTGAAAAAAAACAATATATTATCTAGATGAGATCTGGATAAATAAGGTGCATATGGTAAACAAATTTGCACAAGTTGGGGCATTTAATACATGGAAAACATGTATTGAAATAGAAACAGTTTTTAAATTTATTAAATATAACACTAAACAATCGGTCAGCAGCATCCTTTATTTTTACCGTTGTCACAGAGATGGATTTTATAAATGTTCCGGAAAAAATATTCGGCATTTAAAACTGTTTGGAAGTAATAAAATAAATATGCATTGTCCGGCTAAATGTTAGCGTGAATACAAATAGTAACACTGTTAAGGCAAACACTCAAGTCGGGCATGATATGGATTTGTGTGTTGTGTGTATGGGACACATATATATATATATATATATATATATATATATATATATATATATATATATATATATATATATATATATATATATATATATATATATACCCAATCAACAAAGGACAAAACGTCCGTTTTGTGTTCAGATTGTCAGATTGAGTCTGAACGTCGGCGACCCATAATGGACGTTTTAGAAACGTACAATATAAACGTTTTTAAAATGTGCACTTTAGGTTGCTAACCTCTGCTACTATTAATTTATACCTATAAAAAATTTATATGGAGTAATTATATATTTTTAAATTTGTCAATAAATATAGTTTACCTATTAAAAAAAAGTTGGAAAAATTTACTGTCAAGAAAATATTAAAAATAAAATTTGACATGAAAGTAATTCATTAATTTATAATTACTGAGCGCAAGAGATCAAAAATATTTTGAAATTTCCGCAGCAAGTTGAATGCGACATTGCAAAATGAAAAAAAAAATGTTAATTGCTGATTTTAAAATTTTATTAAAATGATTTACGAACAGCTATTTTAATATGTATTCCCTAGATTTGAAACATATTTAAGGCACGTTGAAATTTTTAACACTAAGCTGTTAAAAGTGAATTTTTAAGTCTTTAATAGTAACGGAAAAAGTAACAAACATTGTTTGCTTACTTGCGGAAACTGGAATAAAATATTTGGCAACCTTGTTCGCGGGGACGCCACGCCGCCGTGCGCGCTGTAACCACAGCTATAACCTCAAAATCAGTGTTGGTGTCGTTGTCTGTTGTCGTTTTCGAGGTTTTTGACGCTTTCATTCTTTAAATTAATTGGAGACCGTTTAGTTTGGTGAAGTGAATTTTGGGTAGAAAACTTGATAGAAACAATACCAGGAGTAGATATGATATTATCATTTGCTTTAGACCCTATGCATTTAGTGTATTTGGGAGTAGTAAAAAAACTGATTGTATCACTTTGGGTATTCGGTAAGCCAGCAACAAAACTATCATTTGTACAAATCTCGAATTTATCGACTGCCTTAGCTCTTCAAACATGTAATATACCAGTTGAATTTAGTCGTAAGCCACGCAGTATTGATACTTGTAGGCTGTGGAAAGCAACAGAATTTCGTCAATTCTTGCTCTATACAGGCCCTATTGTTTTAAAATCTTTATTGTCTTCTGATCGGTATATACATTTTCTTACATTGCACTGTGCTATTATCATCTTAACTTTGATAAAACATTGTCAGTCTCATATTGATTATGCTCAAGATTTGTTGTATTATTTTGTTGAAACTTTTATAACTCTCTATGGCAAGGCCTATGTCTCTCACAATATTCATAATTTAGTTCATTTAGTCGATGATGTTAGATATTTTGGAACTTTGGAGGCTTTTAGTGCGTTTTGTTTTGAAAATCATATGCAATTTAAAAAAAATGTCAGAAAACAGAAGAAACCCCTCCAACAAATAATTAACCGAATGGAAGAACTAGCAAATTTAGATGTTACTAATAGCAGATCAGAAAACTATCCTTCTTTAAAATTTCCTCATAACAAAGGGCCTGTAGTTCAATTTAATGCATCATTTACACAGTATGAACAGGTCATTTTAAAAGATTTTATTTTGAAACGAGATGAGCCTGACAATTGTTGCTGCTTGCTTGATGGTACCATAGTGTGTGCAAGAAATTTTGTTCAAACTGATACAATGTTGTTTATTGTTGGTAATGAATTTTTATACAAAGATAGTTTTTATAAGAAACCATGTGAGTCCTCAGAGTTGGGTATATTTTCTGTCAGTAGCATTGGTCCCTTACGGGTTTGGGAAGTAGAGTTAGTAGCCTACAAATGTATAAAATTTAGCTATTCTAATTATTTTGTAGTATTTCCTATGGTACATTCAATTCAATATTTTTTTTTATTAGTATTTCCTGTATCTGGTTATACATATAGGGTGTTTCAATATTATAGTGACAAAATTTGACAGGTTATTTTATTGGCCAAGTAAAAATAAGTTCCATCAGTAGAGTTACGAAAATGCTTTGATAAGAAACCAAAGTAGGATGTAGGCATGTTTTTTCAAAGTTGATTTTTTGATTTTGCTGTAAATAAAAAATAAAGCCACATATCTAAGCATATTTTTTACATCTATAAAAACTCAATAAAAATGTTTATCAGAACAAAAAATTAATAAACATTAAAGTATTGTTTTCGATTAAAATTGCCATTCTTTTGTCTAAAAAAAAATAATAATTAAAAAATGTAAAAATCCTAATAAGTATTTGAATTTTTTCTTTTATTTTTAAATGGGATTTTCGCCTCAATATAACCGACCCTTCATATTCCCTAAGATTTTTACTTGTTCTTGGATTTGGAACACCCCATATAATAATATAATACCGATTTCAAGTAATACTTACTTTATTTTTGTCTTGTCGATACCAGCTGGCGGGGTTCAGCAGACAATAGAATTTAATCTTTTTTTTTAATAGTTATTAAGCTAACTTTTAAAAACTGTTTTAAATAGTATATAATATAATATAGGCAAAGTAAAGTAAGAAATTACATGACTTTGTTGGCCAGATTATAGTGTTGTCATGGTTTTGTGTTGTTTAATATGTTATTTTTTAAAGATATTCGCCAGGATATTGCTGATGTATCAGTAAATATAAAATTTTAGTAAATTAATTAGTGTTTATTGAAATAATCGTACTTGACTGTAAATAAAATTTGTATTTATCGTGATTTTGTAAATAAGACTTGTTTTTCTTAAGATAACTTAATATGGACGGAAACAGTAAGACCTGGACAGTCGTGAAATTTATCCAAGAAAATTCAGTGGCAGCAGTTCCCACATCTTGGATAATAGATGATAGTAAATGTTTGTGGCCACCATTTGCAGCAGACAAAATCACTATGGCTATAAAAACACACGTAATAGACACATGTTGGCCGTCCTATAAAATAGAAGTTTTTAGGAACTCCACCTTTCGTAAGTACATATTTATTTGTGTGTATGTGTAATTTCTATTCAATAATTATAAATTCTCATCTAGCTGATTATGAGACTGCAAGAAGCAAATCAATCACAGCAGAATATACAAGCGACCTTAATACGACTGACAATGACAATGATGATAATTCACAGCCAATAATTAAGAAAAGAAGAAGAATACATACACTAAGGAGTAGATAAGCTATACCAGTACGGCCGCAAAATCCATCATTTTCCCATGTATTTCTTATGGGAGAATTTTCAGGTCCGATTTGCATTCACTTCCGGTCTAGCACCACGTGTCGTTGTGGTCATCCAGCTAAGTAATGGTCACGTCAGGCGTTGCTTGACTTTAGATTATGACGCTGACCAAGATTATGAAATATGAACTTATCAGGAGACCTCGAGAAATTTTGGAATTAATTAAATAAAAACCTAGCAGGATTCGAACCACCGTCCTAGTGCTTGAAAACCCAGAGCTCTACCACTGGGTCACCATTCATCCATCATTTCATTTTAAACAAGCTTTATTATTATATTTTAGGTATACATTATTTACAATACGTATTATATATATATATATATATATATATATATATATATATATATATATATATATATATATATATATATATATATATATATATATATATATATATATATATATTTATATCATCACGGGTAGGACTTCCAGCCGTTAGAATGAGACAGACCTGGCCAGAGCACAGGGACGCGGGTGGAGGCGTCGATGAAGTGTAAACAATTGTTAATTAGTTTGCTAACATTGTTCCGTGAAACTTAACAATGTATTGAACTTTTGTTGTATAATGATAATAAATTTTGTGCATATTTGTTAGCCACTGGGTCACCGGGGACTATTAAATATTTAGTTGAAATAAATGTTTAGTGGAAGAGAATTTGGAATTAATTTAATTAAAAAAGTCGTCACCTAGCAGGATTTGAACCGTCGTCCTAGTGCTTCAAAGTCTAGAGCTCTACCACTGAGCTATAGGGGAATATTAAATATTAAGGTGAAATGAATGTATAGGATCCTGAGTATTACGCCAGCACACGTGAGTATCATAGTAAAGGAAAAATAGTAGTAATAAGGCCGTTTAACTGTCATTAATAATATTGGTAAACCATGCATGGTTGTAAAAAACCTGAGGAACTAATAAAAAAAGTCAGCACCCAGCAGGATTCGAACCCACGTCTTAGTGTATAGTAGTCCTAGATGATTCGTTCTGGAGCCTCCACCTCCGGAGGAGCTTTATATCTCGAAATCTTGCGTCATTTAAAAGTTAGGAATCTTGGGCGAGGTTTATTTTAGAGTACTGCGCATGCGCTAAAAAAATGGCGTCTGTCACCTGTCAAATGTCAAATGTCAAACATCATACGTGACTTAGAAAAGTTAGGTTACGTGTATGAGATATATTTTAGAGTATTACGCATGCGCTAAAAAAATGGTGGTGATCAAATGTCAAATGTCAAATGTCAAACGTCAAAACCCTGTGACTTAGAAAAGATAGGTTACGTGTATGAGATATATTTTAAGGTCTTACGCATGTGTTAATATAATGGCGCCTATCACCAGTCAAATGTCACCTGTCACGCGGAACCCCGATGATGAGGATGACGGATAAAATCGAAACGTTGTTTAGGATACTTGTGACAAGACACTGATTTGTAACGAAAATTGTAAGTTATACCGGTCGGACGCCATCGCCTCGTTAGCGCTGATAATGATGACCCACGAATTAGTGTAACGGCATACCTATCAAATAGGTTAACATCGGAACCCCGAGGATGAGGATGACGGGTAAAATTGAAACGTTGTTTAATACATCATCTCGAACTAAGGATTATATATTGTATGTAAACATCTTTAACCATAAAGGCACAACAGCTGTTTAAAATAAGTTGAGAGACGTCAATTAGCGATTAGTACGGTGAACCTATAGTAAATTATTCATTGTGGTCTTGACGCCTAAAGGAATAAAACTTAACCAAAGAATAGCTGTTAACGTCAATAATTTCAAGGTCAAACGCATAAAACCTAACATGTATGCCGTCTCCGCATAGGCCCGGTGCTTAAGAGCAGAGCGCAGAATCTTATAATCTCATATAACTCATAATCTTTAAATATTAAATAATAAAACAGGCTAGACTGAAAGGAACAGGTTGTACCGGTTGTTTAGAAGCGGTTTGGCAGTTGATCGGTATCCGTTCTAGTAGTGTTACGTTGGTGTTACGTTGACGTTACGTTAGCGTTACGTTGGTGTCCTAATGGTGTCCGGTGTGTGTCCTAATAGCGTTCGGTATAATAAAACACATTGTATATATTAAATTAATTTATTTAAACCACATTGTACATTGACTTTTAACAATTTTATATACAAGTTTAGTTAGTAAAACACTACAAGCTATGGTAATAAAAATATTTAAACTGTTATAATATTCATAGGATGACAACTGCTGGAACCTCTGCTTCGATGATACATGGCTCGGTGGTGGTGGGAACTTGACTTGTATTCCATTTCGTTTCTCCTATGGTCCCTATAGTGGAATTTAACCCTATATCTGAGAAATTATAATGATAATATAAACAAGTTTATATCTCATCCATAATTGAATAATGCTTATCATACGATTGAAATAATTCGGTTTTAAATAAATTCTAAATTTTCTCCACCTTCTATCAAATTATAGACTTTCAGTCAAAATAAAAAAGCCTTAATTAAAAACATTTATACAATTTAACAACTTAACTTATACAGCGTTTTAACTAAGATTAAAGTACAAACTATAGATTTAAAAATTCTTTTAAGTAAATCATTAGTAGTTTAATTTAAAGAAGTATACGTTTCAATAAATATTTAGACAAATCATTAGTATTAGAATTTTAACGGTAAACATGTAATACAGGAGTTACGGAATAGATGTTTCACTAATTGTTTGAAACAATCATTTAGTAAGTTTATTACATTATTACGACTTAGCCATCAGCGATTAAAGGTATGAGTTCAGAAGGGCTTTGTTTAACTGTATATTTTGGAAAATAAATAAACAAGATGCAATCATACAAAATATTTATCTCTCTAGCATAAATGCGCTTTCAACTCACAGAATATTACCAGTATTAATTTTCATAAAATAAATGAAATGGGAAATTAGAAGTTTATTCGCGTATTTCCAAATAACAGCACTGTTTTTCCAAATAACAGTATTTTAAATAACAACCCTGTATTTTCAAATAACAGCCCTGTATTTTCAAATAACAGCCCTGTATTTTAAATAACAGCCCTGTATTTTAAATAACAGCACTGTATTTCCAAATAACAGCCCTGTATTTTCAAATAACAGCCCTGTATTTTTAATAACAGCCCTGTATTTTAAATAACAGCCCTCTATTTTCAAATAACAGCCCTGTATTTTAAATAACAGCCCTGTATTTTAAATAACAGCACTGTATTTCCAAATAACAGCCCTGTATTTTCAAATAACAGCCCTGTATTTTTAATAACAGCCCTGTATTTTAAATAACAGCCCTGTATTTTCAAATAACAGCCCAGTATTTGAAATAACAGCACTGTATTTTTAAATAACAGCAAACACCAACCGTGCAAAGTAGTACCATTTACATAATATTGCACAATATTACGCAAATGTTTCGTATGACGTCATCGAGGCTTCTGGCAACTGGCTTGTGATTGGTTGAAGTCAAGAGGACTATAATTTATTCATATCAGATACGCTTTAGATATGTAAATAAGGCTTATCAATGTCCGGTGACCTTGAGGTGGGTAACCTTTTATCTCGGCGGACAGCGGACAGCGGACATCTGTTCTTTGACGTCATCATGGTTTGTCTCTTTCTTCTCTCTCTTTAAGGTGTTATCTTGTCTTCCTTCCTCCTTTTCTCTCCAGACGAGTCTGGGTCGCTAGCAGTTAAACAAAGCCCTTCTGAACTCATACCTTTAATCGCTGATGGCTAAGTCGTAATAATGTAATAAACTTACTAAATGATTGTTTCAAACAATTAGTGAAATATCTATTCCATAACTCCTGTATTACATGTTTACCATTAAAATTCTAATACTTATGATTTGTCTAAATATTTATTGAAACGTATACTTCCTTAAATTAAACTACTAATGATTTACTTAAAAGAATTTTTAAATCTATAGTTTGTACTTTAATCTTAGTTAAAACGCTGTATAAGTTAAGTTGTTAAATTGTATAAATGTTTTTAATTAAGGCTTTTTTATCTTGACTGAAAGTCTATAATTTGATAGAAGGTGGAGAAAATTTAGAATTTATTTAAAAACGAATTATTTCAATCGTATGATAAGCATTATTCAATTATGGATGAGATATAAACTTGTATATATTATCATTATAATTTCTCAGATATAGGGTTAAATTCCACTATAGGGACCTTTGGAGAAACGAAATGGAATACAAGTTAAGTTCCCACCACCGCCGAGCCATGTATCATCGAAGCAGAGGTTCCAGCAGTTGTCATCCTATGAATATTATAACCGTTTAAATATTTTTATTACCATAGCTTGTAGTGTTTTACTAACTAAACTTGTATATAAAATTGTTAAAAGTCAATGTACAATTTGGTTTAAATAAATTAATTTAATATATACAATGTGTTTTATTATACCGAACGCTATTAGGACACGCACCGGACAGCATTAGGACACCAACGTAACGCTAACGTAACGTCAACGTAACACCAACGTAACACCAACGTAACACTATTAGAACGGATATCCATCAACTGCCAAACTGCTTCTAAACAACCGGTACAACCTGTTCCTATCAGTCTAGCCTGTTTTATTATTTAATATTTAAAAATTATGAGTTATATGAAATTATAAGGTTCTGCGCTCTGCTCTTAAGCACCGGGCCTATGCGGAGACGGCATACATGTTAGGTTTGATGCGTTTGACCTTGAAATTATTGACGTTAACAGCTATTCTTTGGTTAAGTTTTATTCCTTTAGGCGTCAAGACCACAATGAATAATTTACTATAGGGTCACCGTACTAATCGCTAATTGACTCTCTCAACATATTTTAAACAGCTGTTGTGCCTTTATGGTTAAAAATTTTTACATACAATATATAATCCTTAGTTCGAGATGATGTATTAAACAACGTTTCAATTTTACCCGTCATCCTCATCCTCGGGGTTCCGATGTTAACCTATTCGATAGGTATGCCGTTACACTAATTCGTGGGTCATCATTATCAGCGCTAACGAGGCGATGGCGTCCGACCGGTATAACTTACAATTTTGACATTGACAGGTGACATTTGACTGGTGATAGGCGCCATTATATTAACACATGCGTAAGACCTTAAAATATCCCAAGCAACACAAGAATTTGCATTTTCGTTTAATAAACGTTTATTAAACGATATTATCGTGTATTTTTGGTTTTGGTATATTTATTACACCTCTATTAACACGTTCACGACCACGTGGCACATATATGTGACGCATAGTTTTTCTGAGAAAC